>CM060364.1:74753959-74883317 GCA_030545235.1 Helianthus tuberosus | reverse complement strand
AGGGGGGTTGTTTTTGGGTGCATATCAGATTCTAGGGTTTGACGTGATGAAGGTGTTGAATGGATTAAACATTTGATGTTTTTGCTAGATTGATTGGCGTTTTAAGTGTAAGCTTGGTATTATATATTACGGTCAAATTCATTAAAATTTCATGTACTGATTCTTGAATACCCATTATGGTAGCATATTCGTGTGAGATTTTCTCAGATTTTATTTGTTGTTCTGGTTAATGTACAGGAAACATGGTTGCAACCACCCGCGGGTCTAGTCATGGGAAGCAGAGGATTGATGAGACATCTAAAGTGATATACCTCAGTTCAGGTAACAAAAATAAGGGTCCGTTACATCCTGCTTTTATTATTTGGTATATTATACGTAATGATGATTTCACGAATGTTGCAGAGAATGAGGGTCGATGGAAGAGAAGGATATATAAGGAAATGGATGACGATGTGTCGTCAAACTCGGAAGATGATAGCTGCATTCCAAAGCGAGTTCTTGACATGCAGTCTTCAATAAAGAAACGTAAAGAGATTTTGACTATTTCTGATGGGTCTGCGGGGTACCAAAGGATACGAAAGGCTGTACAAACAATTGAAATACTGAGCTTAAAGACGCGTTCCTCGTCAAAGCAGTTGTACAATGCAATTTCGTGCATGTCACGGAGGTAGGAGGAAGCTGTCAGGGAAATGGGTTTAGGTGGCCTCCTGGGATTTGTTATGGACGGCATCCCTGAAAAGCTCGGCTATCATGTTGTTGAACAATTTGACGCTGATAATCTAACTTTGAATACTGGAAAGACCAAACTGGTTGTCATCGCATCTTTGATCAGCAAGCTGTTAGGTATCCGTGAAGGAGGTTTGAGCTTTGGGGACCTTGAGCCACGGAGACACTACACCCGTCGTTGAAGGGATGGTGTGCTAGGTACCCCGAGGCTTTTACGTATCCCCAACTTTAATATCCAACGAGATCCAACAAGACAATTATGATGACATGATGTTCTTCTACATTGATTTCATGTTGTTTTTCCTGACAATGATGGCTACGTCACAGATGAATGGATATGTTAATGATAAAATTTTGAAACGTCTAACAGCTGATACAAACTTCAAAGAGTACGACTGGTGCGCTTACATCGTAGAATGTTTGCAAAAATACAAGAAAAAATGGAAGCCAAAAGACCCGAATAGTTGGTGGGCGGGGCCTATCAGTATGTTGACGGTAAGTCTCGTAAAAAATAGTGATTTTTGAAAAACAACCTTGTGGTTAACGACGTGGTTTGTTGTGTAGTTGTTTTATGTTGATAGCACAGAGCTCCCTGCGATGAACACCAAGGTTGGCGTTAGGGCTATTCAGTTCTGGACTAAGGATATGTTGTCACGTCGGCAAGATTACGAGATAAAGAATGGTGGATTTGGGCATGGTAAATTGAAGGCGATAAATGTTGGTGTTGTTGATGTAGGGCTTGACGAAGACAACAAGGCATTTAGGAACACACAGGTATTTAGCATCAAAAAAAAATTTCCACGTACTTTTTTTAAAGCCTTGTGTACTTGTAACATGATTTTGTAGACTGCATTGAGAAGTGGGTAACTATGATGGCTGCACTTCGGGTTAAGATTGAAACGCACTTAGGAGCTCGTTTAATGAGGAACCAAACAACACGGTGTTTGTGGGGTTAAAGCGTAGGTACGTTGAGGTGTTGGATGATGAGCCGATATAGCCCCCTGAAGGATTAGACAGCTTTGCAGAGGGCCAAATGTTTAATCAAGGATCACCAACCTGCTATAGCGAAAACACCTTCCCGCGGGGGGGGGGGGGGGGGGGGGGGGGTTTCAACGAATCGTGTATCTGAAAATGTCACAGACTTGATGTCAGAGGAAGCCGATTCGAAGACAATAGCACAGATACTGGTTGAGTTGAATGCATATTCAGCGGAAAAGGCATGCGTGCGCAAAAAAAAAAGATCACTTAGACGACTAAGTGGTATATCCTTGTTTTAAAAATATTAGTTATTGCCCTACCGCCCGCCCCCAAAGTATGTTTCATGTAATTTTATTCATAACCTTAAGTTGTGAACAGGCGTCAAAGTGATTGACAGTTGGGAAAATGTGGAGGCAGTCGCATTGGGTGACGATGATACTGGTACGGTTGATCTAGGTGCGTCTACACCTACTGTTCCACTAGTGGATCAGAATTATGGGGGGTTTGAGGGTATGAGAAGTTTGGAACCAACTACGGTGGGTAGTGATGAGAGGGACATGGTGGATTTAGCTACCTGTACAACTCCAGTCCGGCGTGGGGAAAACATTTCTGATTTCGGGCTAATAAGATGGGCTTTTGGGCCTCTTGTCGGATCAAAATTCCAACAACAATAAACAAAAGAATCAAAATCACTACTTGATCCAACCGGTTCATAATTTCACAAGAAAGTCATCACTACTAAAACTTTGATAAAATGTGGCAATTACTAACCTCTCTAATCAGATCCCGTATCATAACGTGGGCTCTATTTGTTTGCGCAGATGTCCCCCAAAGTTCGAGATAGAGGTGATTATGAGCCCTAGTGTGGTTATCGTATTTAACCGCAACAGTTGGTCTAGACCTTCGATTAACGTTAATCAGCACATCTTGATCATCAAGAAGATAGCACAAATCCTTCATCTCCCGATAAACACCAGACTTTGGCCCCTCGGCCCTCAAGATCCGGGACCAATATAATAAAGATTACCTGAGATCCAAATGAAATTCAAGACAATTAATATCAAATTTGTAGAAAAAACTGATAAACAAAATCAATATACCTTCAATTCTGAGGGTCATGGTTGTATTTGCAACTCTAGGGTCAGGGTCAGCCATGAACACCTTACAAACTGGAATTAGGTTTTTTCTGAAAGATGGAGATTTCAAATAAAAATGGGGTTTTCTTAAAGCTTGAAGATTTGAATTAAATGGGGGGGGGGGGGGGGGGGGGGGAATCAGTAGAATGGTGATGATCAGTATTTATAGTATATTTCTGTTAGAAAATGGTGAGGTTTGATTAGTTGGTTAAAACAGTTTTTTGATCATCAACTATGTTTGACCAAAATTGACGTTGTTTGACCACTCATCACCAGGATTATTCAAGTCATTTTTTGAGTATTACTGCTGTGTGTATAAGTTAAAGATAAATGACCTCAATATATATATATTGAAAAAGTATATCGTACATTATGGCTTAACATACTTCACGTACGATAACGTGCGTGATTTGTTCTATAACATGCGTGATTAATGCTTTCATTATGCGTGATTATTGTGTTTCAACATGCGTGATTTTGGATTTTTGAGTTATAATGTGCGTGATTTTAAAATGAACGTGCGTAATTACCTGTCGTACGTGATGTACGTTAAGCCATAATGTACGTTAACCTTCCTCTATATATATTTACACACGCATACATACATATACATATCAACCATACGAGTCTAACAAGTCTATTACTTGTGTAAATAGGAGTAAGTTACACGGATACCCATTTGTTATGATGAAATCTTGTATTTCATCTTTAAATTTAACAAATTATAGGTATCGATCATCACTATTTTTCACCCAACCGTCACACCTTTGGTCCTCTTCACTAGTTGGCATTAAAAGATCCATTCGAATATTTGCTTAAAAGTTAAAACCTTGTGTTGAGATTATATGATTAATTCATATTACTATATTTACTAGGTTATTGCCTCATGTAATACATGGGGTGAATCATAATTATAATATTAAATAAAAAATATGTTCATATAATATGATCTAAGTATATATAATATAGAGTAATATGCAGACCAAATACGAAATAAATATTGGAGTTTGTATAGCCATTCATAATAATATGATATGTTATTTGTTTTAGGATTTGTCATAGGAACTTAAAATTTTGTACCACTACTAATATTTGTTGTGACATTTTCTTGTTCAAAGGTAACGTGTCTGATTTTATCTGATAATAGATTATTCGAGAGGATTAATGTTGGCATAATATTATATTTTTTACCATCCAAATATAGTTTCCTCACTTTCGCTATCACTAACATTAATATAAGGTATGCTCGTATTCAAAGCTATAAACCAATATGAATTGTACGATATAATTACTTTTATCAAAATTAGTAAGGAAACCAATACAAACTATTGATAATGTAATATGTCTCATACCATTTGGAAGGTCTGAAAAAGGACTTCTAGACAGATAAAAGTAATGAAAACAAATAGACGAAAATTGAATCAATAAAACCAATTTATAGTTGAGAAAATACTATGTATACTATAATACTTTACATGTACAATTGAACCAATGAAACATATATATAAGTGAAAAAATAAATACATGAGACACTATACGACAACTAAGTAAATCTAAATTAAAAAAAAAGTTATGACATTCCGAATGTAAAGATACCTTTCACACACCTCTATATCTTAGTTACAGTAGGAAAAAATATGTATGTTAAGAGTTTACCTTGTTTTAAAATACATATATCTAGAATTTTTTAAAATAATTTAAAAAAAAATCTCATTTGATTAAAGGGGAATAAATTATTACTTATTTGACATGGTAAACTTATCTAAAAAAACATGATGTATTCTATGTGACATAGATAATATGACGAAGAGTAAAATAACATACCTAGTATGTAGAATGAAGTGGGGTTTAATTATAAATATTGGATGTAATATATTGAATATTAAATAATGATTTTTTCTATTCTTGACAAAACTTTAATTATCACAAAATCTAATTTGATTCCAGAAGGGAAAGAAAAACTTACGAAATTTATATTAACATTAAAATAAGGGTTTTTTCTAAATAAACATTTAATTGATTAAATGGTTACTAATTTTATGGGTTTTTATTTTAATAATTTCAAATCAAAATTAAATCCATAAATTATAGATTAGATTAAAAAAAATTAGACTTTAGATTTACAATCAAGATAAAATTCTAATATAATATTTAAATCTTTTTAATTTGAAATTTAAAATTTATCTATATTAATGCCCTCATTGAATTACATGTGTCTCAAATCAGGTTTCTTTTATTATATAGTACTAATAGTAAGACCCGTGTGCAAACACGGGTGGTTTTTAGAAAACCATGCATACCACATTTTAATAGAAAGTACAGATAGATGTTTTCTTTATAATAAATACCATTAATTTTGGTGCTAAAAATATTTCACAACAATAGAAACTCTCTTTGGTTTCAATTTTTTTCCAAATCTTGATAGGGATGACCGGTACGGGGATCTTCCTGGCCAGCTAGCATATCAAGGATTGCGTCTCCGGTAAGCAACTATTAAGATCGATGTAGCAATTATTAAGTCGTGTGACAACCCAGGATCTCAAGGTCCTTTCTTTACGCGTTATTTGTTTCACTGTCCTGTTTTCACAATTTGCTTTACGTTGAAACACGTGCATGATATCTGAATGATGAAAGTATTGTTACGGTGGGGTGTCACATGATATTTGTGTTGTGTTTAAGCATAGCATAACATCACACTTGGTTCACAATTGATTCACGGAAAACCTATGCCGACGAAGAATGGTTCTTCGTCACAATCACTCCACGACGAAGAAGGTTCTTCGTCGAGGGAGTTCGTCAAGAGGGTTGTCCGGCAAAATGGATTCCCTGCCCAATATTTTCTCGGCCCAACACCTCCTCGAACCGAAACTGGGCTCGGCCCGTCTCCTTATGCGCATAAACACTCCTTTTTGGTATACGGTTTCTCATAATCTGCATAATACATAAAAACTCCAAAACCCTACTTCCCCTTATTCCCTTCTAGAAGTCGACGGTAGCCCTCCTCTCAGAGTTGAAGCCTCCTTCTCGTCTCTAACACTCTTCCTAATGTTCCACAATCTGGTTAGTACGCATACCCCCTGATGATCGATTTCCTTTTATTTTCGTGTGACTATGTTTCTGTTCGTTTTGGTCCGCATGAACAACCGCAGAATGTGCTTATGTGTTAGTATGTATGAGTGTAACATGACTCTAGGTTTTGGCTGTAGTTTGAGTCGGATCTGGTTGATTATTGGCCATAGTGTTAAATCATTAACGTATTGATGTCCATAAATCTATTGTTACATGATGTGTTGTGATTATGAAAATGTAAGGATTTATTCATAAACTGATGTGTATTGGATTGAGGTTGTTAAAACTAATTGTCGTACATATGTTGGTAGGATATTGAATTCAATTATGTTGATCAAAGTCTGATGCTTTGAGTGGTGATTAATACATGAAAACTGTGATGTGAATAATGATATGCTTAAGGATTAGTGTGCATAAACTTGATGATTAGGGTTTGCAGAAGATCACGACGGCTGTTAAGGAACAACGACGAAAGACCCTCGACGAAGGATGATTCTTCGCCGAGAAGGGGTTCTTCGTCGTCTCAACTCGACGAAGGTTGATCCTTCGTCAGGAAAGGATCTTCATCGCCTGGCTTTGGCGAACCACCAGGGTTCTTCATCACCCTCATACTCGACGAAGTATGAACCTTCGCCGGTAGAGTTCTTCGTGAGGATGCTGAGAACAAACAATCAGAACAGTTTAATGTTCAAATCTATTATATATAATAAATGAAAGTGATTTTGGCCACGTGTCACTTAATTAGGGCATCGTTTTTCCCCTTTTCCCACCCAACAGTAACCACTGCCCTTTATTCTCACATTTTCACAAACCCTATTTCATTCTTCTCCTTCACCTTTCCATACAAGATCCCCTTTCTCTCTGATGTTCATCCTTCTCCTTCTTCACATTTCCATCTCTTCAACAACGTCCGCAGAGGTTACTTCTATTGGATACATCTGCATTTGAAACCCTAAATCATGTACCGTCGAGTAGTTGAAGAACAAAATATTCATGTAAGATCTATTTTTTCATTCAGAAATTTTATTTCGTTTTATCTATTTTCTCATATTGAACACGATGAACCCTTTTGTACCCTCAGAAGAAGAAGCAGATCTCCTAGGGTTTCTTATCGTACTCGATGAACCCTTTTGTACAACTGTACAAGCTCCTGTTAATTGGTGACACTGGTATGTTGTAATAATGTTTTTATTATTGTATATATATGAAATATATGAATAACTCTGTTTGTAGCTTTTGATTTTGTCTTTCCTTTGTTATTGTTTATTCAGATGCTTGCTTTGTTGTATCATGTGATTACGAGTAGACTGATTTTGATATGTTTGTAGTTTATGTCTTTCACAAGCTGTTTTGTTGATTTATTCACCCATGTTAGTAATTTTTGATGCTCCTATGTTTCTTGATCCTCTGTTTTTATTTTAACTTTCATACTATTATTCTAGCAATCCAAGCAGAATATATAGATTTTATGCTTATGTTTTTTATTATTATTTTATAGAGTTTGTTGATTAGAAGCAACCTCTACCGGACCGTTGTTGAGGAGATGGAAATGTGAAAGGGAAGGAGAAGGACGGTAAATTCATTGTTGGATTGTTTATGTAGTTAACTAAATTGAGTAGCTTAACTACTTAATTATAGAGAAGTTTTTGAGATTGTTTTTACACTTTATTATTTTTGCAGCAAGTTGTACTTCATTTGTTTATGTGGCAATTTTATATTTGCAGGCTTTTGAATTAAGGTTGGTTGTTACTTAATTTGTGTTTGCTTTAATGATTTTCAGTTTCATGAAGTCATTGTTTAGAAACTGATTTTGTTTTCAGGTCTGTTGATAGGTGATACCAGCCCAAAAGTTTAGGCTTCATCCCTTTTTGTTATTCGGTATGGTACTCATTTACAGTCCCAATTTCAATGAGGTTGTGTTAGTCATGTATTTGATTTTTGCCCTTTTCTTTACCATTGAAGTTGTGGAGAGACGAATTAAGATGGTGGAGCGGAAGACAATCTCAGATGAGTATAGGAATTTTAGTGCATGATTGAGATCATTTGGACCCATGTACTGTAAGTCATTGAATGTTTTAATCTTACAATCAGTTTTACTTTGTTGAAGACCAAACCACTGATGAAGACCAAAGTCCTATTGAAGACAAGCACTGATGAACCAAAGGTCTGATCAACCAAAGCTGAACCACTATCCAACAACAACAGTGGTTCAACATCAACATTAGTTATTCTACCTTTGTTTATGTTAACAGTGTTTATATGTAACAGTGTTTTTCACATCAGTGTTTTATAGTCTGTTAGGTTGTTAGATGTCATCACGTCACCTAATAGATTTTTATGACATCAGTGTTTATATGTAACAGTGTTTATCACAACAGTGTTTATATGTAACAGTATTTATCACATCACTTCAGTGGTTTGATCTGTACTATAAATTGAACAGTTGTTTCATCTTTATACTAATAAATAAAAATCAAGTACACTTGGATGATTATTAAGCTCCTCATTTTGATTGTTTGGGTATAGTATTCTTGAAATTGGTCTTTTTTCGCAAACAAATGTTTATGGGCAAACATTTGTTTAAGCTCAAACATTTGTTTAAGGCCAAACATCTGTTTATGGCCAAACTTCTGTTTATGGGCAAACATCTGTTTAAGGTCAAACTTCTGTTTAAGTACAGACAACTGATATATAAGGTGAAACATCTGTTTAAGCCCCAACATCTGTTTAAAAGCCTGTTACAACCACTGTGTTGGTTCAAACATTTGATTGTTAAAAGTTATCCACTGCTGAAATACAACCTCTGTTTCTTCAATCTTCGTGTTGACCACTGACTGACCAAACATCAGTGTTTCAAAAACTGTTGGGTATCCACTGATAGGAAAAAATAGCCACTGCTCACTTTTTTATTGTTAACATCCATTGATATTGACCATCAGCGGTTTTCCTAAAAAACAGCCACTACTCACATTTTTATTATTGATGGTGTTAATTAGTGATAGATTGAAATTATCAAATAAAAACTAGAATTACAATGAAATTACCATTTTACCTAATCGTTACATTCCAATGAGATAAGAGTTCCTCCAACATTGTTTTCATGATAAAATTTAAAGTTAAATTAAAAAATAAAAAAAATTCTTGATGACTATTTATTGCAAATCAAATCAGTAATTAATGCTAATTTCTTGAGCTTTGGACATTTAAAATATGCAAAATGTGAATTTCAAACTAGGGATGAGCATATCGGTATCCGATACCGAACCGATACCGATACCGCCTAATACCGATCCCGAATTTCACCCAAACTTGGTACCGATACCGATACCGAAACATGTCGGTTAGGTATCAGTACGGTACGATATCGGTATTATACCGTATTTTGAGGGTCAGTATCGGTATAATACCGATACCGTACCGATACCGAAAACGCCAAAAAGTGGATACCGATCGGGATCGGGATCGGTACGGGATCGGTATGGGATCGGTATTCGGTGGCATATGCTCATCCCTATTTCAAACTGACGGTTATTATCTCTTAACTAAAGTTAAAATAAAAATTAGAAAAGTCATCATGACAATTGCTTTCAAATCAGATCAGTAATTACTGATAATATCAGTAATTTTGAAATTCAAAATATATAAAATGGTAATTTAAAATTGACGTTCTCTCTCTTTTTTTCCTACTTTGCATATCATTTCTAATATTTAATTACTTTAATAAAGCAGGATATAAGGATATACACTACTTACCTTTCAAATTACATTTGCCACTGCATTCAATTAAAATTTTGAATGGAGAATCGGTAAGCTTGAATTCCAACCTTGATATTTTTTTAAGAACATACATGCTTATTGTATTATCATATTACGTTTAGCAATATATATATATTTTGCTTATTCTTTTTTTTATGTACAGTCTTCAAAAGGAGGTTGCAAAGGTTAACATGCTTAATGATCTTAATACATTCTCAAACAACTATTCGATTAGAGTGAAGATTGTTAGCGTGTCGAAGAAGATGATGAATGAAAACAAAAATGAAATATATCGTCTTGATATGATCTTCATGGATGAGATGGTACCGAATATATTTGTCTTATAATTATTTTGGACATATGAATACCCAAATCTATACTTTCTATAAAAGGAGAAATCCCAATGACATAAGAAAAGCTGATGTATCAGCAAGAGAAGTTGTCCAACAAGGCTTTTCTTATGTCATTATTACATCATAAAGACTAATTTAAAATCACTTTAAAATCCAAACCACTGCTCTACATTAAAATTTCAAAGGTCTGGCCCACTTTAAAATCCAAACTACTGTCGATTCACAATAAACATCAGTTCCCAATAAACATCAGTTCCCAATAAACATCTGCCCTCAACATTTTATAATCAAGCATCAGTTCCCAATAAACATCTGTCGAGATTCAAAATTCTGGCTCCACATTCAAAATTCAAAATTCAAACCATATATTCTAATCCTATAAATAAGATATAATTATCTGGTTTCACATTCAAATCTCGCTCGCTCATATATGTGAGTGTATCTCTCTCTCTCAAATGCATTTTTCTCGCGATTCAGCCGCTAATCTCCGATTACACTTCTTTGTTCAAATGTTTGTTGATTATGTTTACATGTTATCGTTCCAGTATCATTGTTCCAACATCGTCGTTTCAATGAAGCTTTCCATCACACATCAACCTTTCAATATCGATGTTGCAGTATCATTGTTGCAACATTGTGAAAAGTTGCATGTGCTACTTTCTTTGATGGGAGAGTTGCAACTTGAACGGACGATATGTATCTTCTATCGTGAAAAGTCAGATGTGCTACAACAGTTGAGAAGAGACTTTTACATTTTAGGTTTGTTTCTTATTTTGATTAACTGTTGAAGAGTTAACGCTTGCTAGGATTTCGTAGACTCTGGCCTTTCTCCATGTGATTTCATGCTCTCTTTTGAATTTCAGGTCAGTTAGCATGTGGCAGATTTTCTGATCCTGTTTTAGAAGTTGTGTCAGAAACTCTTCGGCATTCTTCTGGAACTCTGATGGAGGAGAGTGGAGGACTTCATCGAGTAATGGTATGTTGTTCCAGGTTTTGTTTTAATTAGTGTCATTGATGTTGTCGACTTTCCTGTTTAGTTCTTCGTATGTTCTTTGTTCTTTGAGTGACCACATCGAGAATTGTGTTTTAACATCGCTGGTGTCTGACCAGTGGTAGAAGCTGAAGTTTGCCATGTAGATTTTTTGTTGGTTTTGTGATCTGGAACAATTTTTGACAGAAAGTGATTTGTAGGACAATTTGTTGATGTTTTGAATCAAAAGTAATCATCGGTCTTTTATAGAGTTTAAAAACGCATCTACTTGGTAAATGAAGAGGTTAATTGTAATTATGATAATCTGCTTTTGTTCTTTGAACTTCGAAATTTTGTCCCTTGGGTTTCTTGGTATTTAATTTTACAGTTTTCCCATAAAAGTTGGGGTTTGAAAAGGTTTGTGCATTAAAGGACTGCTGTTTTGAAATATACATTAATATGTTTATATTAAATATACACGTTTTAACAATTACAAATTTCAGTATATAAACTCATAGTCACTTCGCCTGTTTTTCATCAAGTTTTCCTACGAAGATATCGTACTTTTAGGAAAGTCGAGTATTATAGTTTATTCAAATGGCGTCATTCACAAATGCAAAATCAGATGATTTAAAGCAGCGTTTTGTCAGGCAAATCGAGGAACAGGTGTATGAAGATAGGGCTGGTCTTCAAGAGCTGAAGAGATGTTTTGATGGATTGCAAGTTGGCATGTTCACTAGAGAGCAGGTTTCCAGAGATCTTATGCGGATGCCTTCAACTTCCGTTCGTGAGCTTTGTGTTGTCAGTAATATAGAGTGCGGTGATAGAGACGTGTAGTTCATGGCAATGCTGAAGGACATACATCGAGAGGTTCAACAATCGATGGAGTTGAAACTAAAGTTTCTTAATTCTTGTTGTTATTCTTAGATTTGAACTTTAATATTGTTCAGTATGTGATGTAATTATTGGACTTTTAGTTTTAAGGTCATGAATAAATGAATAAATTTTAATTTTATGAATCTATGTTGTGTTTTATTTTTACTTATTATTTAGTGTTTGAGTAAGATTTAGATTATGTTGATGTTGAATTGTGTCTGAACATCTGTTTGGTAAGTCAAGAGAGGTTTAATAGTGTCAAGGATTGGTTTGATGGTGAACATATTATGTTGATGTTGAATTGTGTCTGAACATCTGTTTGGTAAGTCAACAGAGGTTTAATAGTCAGTGCAAAGATAAAACAAATGTTTAGAATTTGATGGCCAGCAGGAGAGTGAAAAGATAAAACAAATGCTTAGAATTTGATCATTGAGAGCAGTTTTTTGAAGAATCTGTGCTCCTGCAAATTACAGAGAGTCAATATTTGGACTTGTAGTTAAAGTTTGGTAAAAGAGAACATCTGCTGATTATGAAACAACTGTTAAATTACCACTATTGACTAAAGTTTGACGAAAGAGAAAATCTGCTGATGAATAAATGTCTGAAGATGCAAAGGTCTGCTATGTGTCAACAGATGTTAACGAACAACAGATGATATTCAATCTTAAAATGATTAACATAGGATTTGATACTAACAGTGGTTGGGCTAATGTTGAATAACTATTATTATATAACGTCTGCTATAAGTATTATTATATAATTTTGTTTTTTCAATAACATTTGGATGATTATTAAGCTCCTCATTTTGATTGTTTG
The DNA here is from genome assembly GCA_030545235.1 of Helianthus tuberosus. Lineage (NCBI taxonomy): Eukaryota > Viridiplantae > Streptophyta > Magnoliopsida > Asterales > Asteraceae > Helianthus > Helianthus tuberosus. The sequence goes on along the minus strand of CM060364.1, from coordinate 74,870,637 downwards.
GGTACAGTATTCTTGAAATTGGTCTTTTTTTTGCAAACAGATGTTTATGGGCCAACTTCTTTTTAAGGTCAAACATTTGTTTAAGCGCAAGCATCTGTTTAAGGTCAAACATCCTCAAAATAGTTAAAAATGATAGTTTTCATTAATCCTTAAAAGTCTGTTACAACCACTGTTTTGGTTCAAACATCTGATTGTTAAATGTTATCCACTGCTGAAAGACAACCTCTGTTTCTTCATTCTTCATGTTGACCACTGATTAACCAAACATCTGTGTTTCAATCACTGTTGGCTATCCACTGATAGTTAAAAATAGTCACGGCTCACATTTTTATTGTTGACATCCACTGATATTGACAATCACGGCTCACATTTTTATTGTTGACATCCACTGATATTGAAAGTCAACCTCTGTTCTTTCATTTCCTTGTTAAGCATTGTTGATCAAACATCAGTGTTTTAATCCACTGATAGGCTATCCACTGATAGTTAAAAATCACCCACTGTTTTTATTGTTACCATTGCAAACCACTGATATATTGTTCCATCAGTGGTTTCCTAACAACTGTCATCCATTATTCATCAGCGGTTGGCACGTGGACAGTACTTAGCGGTCAGATCTTTTGTAACCGCTGCCACATCAGCATACATTTTTTCCACCTATAAAACCCTGATCAAAACCCCAAACAGGGTTTTCACTGTCGAATCGAATTCAAAATTCCTTTCTAAAAGCAGTTACCATCAATTTCTCTCAAATCATTTCTCCATTTCATCTCTCAATCGCTCATCTTCTTCATTCACTCATAAAAATCTGCGATTCATCATGGCTCTTCCATACAAAGCTCCTCATAACTACTTGGGTTTACTCGAAAAACCAAGTCATACCACCACCTTCGATTCTGTCATAGACGCTCTTTCATCCTCAAAGTACAAAACTTTGTTGACCTATGATGCTCTGATCTATCTGGAAACCCAAAAAGAGTTTTGGAAAAATGCGAATCTTGAAACTAAGGATAAAACGCCCTTAGCCATTACTTCTACAATAAAGGGTATTTCAGTCACCATTACTCCATAAACCATCTCGGAGGTATTTGAACTCGATGATCTTCAAGGTAAAACTTCTTTTCCAAAAATTGAGTATCAAACTGATTTCATTGAAAGAGGGTATGCTGAAGAAATGAAAAAAGAAACTTTACAAAATGGGAGTTTTCCATCCGCCCCAAGGTTTTTATTTCATACCCTCCTAATGTGTGTGTCAAACAAAACCACTGCTTTCAATGAAATCCCATTGAAGATCCAATACCTGGGTTATGCTATAATGAATGAATAAAACTTTATGTAACACCTCGAAAATTCACGTCCTATAATGTGTAGACACGTGTCATATGTTTGAACGTGTGAAAGAATGTTATAGAAGGACTAAAGTTGACAATCATGGAAAGTATGTGAATATACGGGTTCTAAATGTCAACAGTGAATAAAAATATTGTACAATAACCCTACATGATGTTTATAGCATCAAACGAATAAATCATGGATCATGCGAAGCTAAAAGTGAGAGATTACAAACTACAGGGGTTAAATGTGTCAACATGTTTAAGTTATACCTCTGAGTGACCTTTTGACAAACCCGAAGCTTTGTAACTGATAATTATGCTCACTAGAATGCGCGATATAAATTTCATAAAGTTTCATTATCGTATGAGAAAGTTATGATCAAATTCGTGTGCGAGGGGTTAAAGCGTTAACGTTGAAAGTTATGACTTTTCGGGTTAACCGGAAGTGTCCAGGGACTGGGCAAAGTGGGTATAAGTCCTAAAGCCCTTGTGTGTAAATATAAAGGGGTCAAATTGCAAATATAAGCTTGGTTGCCCTTTCGAAAGGCCAAGAGACATGTATGCGGAAAATAGAAAATGCATAATCTGATTACAGGATCAAGGCGGGCCGCGTAAGACCTTAAGGTCTTTTACGCGGGCTGCGTAAACCGCCTAGATACAAAAACTTCGAACAGACTCCTGTATTCGCGGGTATTCGACCTTTAATCGATCTTTTCTCATCTTGGACGACCCCTAGGCACCCCCTAAGCACTAGGGACACTTGTGGGCAGCTTGTGGTCAGTGCTAGACTTGCTTGTCAACATCTTATGGTGATTTGATCACTATATAAAGGATCTTAGTTGCAACCATTATTCCTCACACCTTCATTTGCACTTCTGATCATTCTTGGAGCTCCCAAGCAGACTCAAGTCTTCACATTTCGTGCATAGGACCTTGGTAAGTTTGCTAATCCTTTCTTAGTTAAGTTTTAGCTTAGTTTTAGCTTAAAAGTCAAACCGTCGTAATTAACGGTTGACTTTAAGATTAATCAATAATGGTCCAGTGATTAGTCGAATCAAAAGTAGTTATATGTTGGTAATTATGTGGGTAATAAACCCTCAAAAGGGTTCCCCCTGATTCCCACTCTAACCAGGTCAAAAGTCGGGTCAAACTTGCTAAGAAAAAGTCAACAGGATACTTAACTTTCAATTTATGCATAATTAGCAATGTAGAACATATACAACCTGTTTGATTATTAATATAACTTGGTAATTAGTGTAAGAACATGTCTAAACATGTTCAACCCGACAATTTCCTGTTTAGACCCGGTTCGGAACCGAAAGTCGCATAGTTTGACTTTTGCATTGACTTTCAGTTCTGACCCGTTTAGGCATGATTTAGAAATGCCTTAGAGCTTAATTTGGACCAGGTAACATGCTAGTATAACCTTCTGTGATTATACACCATGGTTCATTAGTTAACCAATTAATTCGCATGATTCCGTTAATTGCTCATATGTTGACCATTATGCCCTTATCACCTTAAAACGTGATTTTTGAAAATGTAAAAGAGTAGAAACCTTTGTTACTGATATAAATACTTGTACCCAAAATTTGAGATCAATTGGTGGTGTAGATTGAGAGTTATACTCATTAGTGCAAAATGAAAGCTTTATGTTAACTAAATGGCGTAATTAGCATATAGCCTAGTTAAGCCTACTTTTTGACATCAAACTTATTACCCACTGATGTAATATATTATTTTGGGATTTTTGAAGATTTTTAATAAATTTTGGGCTGAGCATTACTCATAGTCATAGGCTTAATCCGGTAATTGTCGGTTTTGCCCTTACGGGCCACAAAATGAGTTTTACATATCTAAACGACTCCAAACCTTTTGCTACTGATCCTAAATGATAAATAAATTATTTTAAACCCTCTGGAATAATAAAAATATCAGATTTCTATATAGAACCCGGAAACGGCTTCTAATCGCCTTTTTAAGCGTTTTTAACGCCTAGTATGTACTAGAACTATTTTAAACATACTAAGGGTGATACCTACTGATATTTGAGGTAAATTATAATATTTTAATAGTAAGAAAAAGTTGTTAAACTCAGACTTTAGTTTTGAGCTTGTCGGCTTATGTGAAATTACCAAAATACCCCTACGGGGCATAGTTTGGTTATAATTGATAAATTTCACATATATACTTTACCCTACTGTTATAACATGGTAAAATAAGTATTTTTGCTGATTTCATCTGACCTGTAACTCAGGTTAATACTTAAACTCTTTTACAACCTTTAAAATGACCAAACTACCCCTACGGGGCATAGTTTGTGTTTAAACTCATTTCGGGCATAATAAATGATATCTTACTGATGTCACAACATATATGGAGCATATTAACTTAGGAAACCTGTAAATGGCTCTCATTATTACCCATTACGCTTATTACGCGTTCGGTTCGGTTTATGTAACAAGTTTACATAAATTAGCCGAAACGGGTCAAACCTTATCGGTTTTATCTCAAAATCCAGAATGTGCAGGAAGGACCCATATTAAACAAGTCTCTGAACTTGTCGGGTCTAAATCACATTCTATCCGGTCTTCGCTTAATGGTGCGTACGAACCGTATCTTTGAAACTAATCGGTCTAAGCTTAAGCTTAACTAAAGACCCGTTAGGATTCTAATAGGTTATTATAAACCTTCGTTCCAGATTAGGAGAACCAGTAAAAGCTACTTGCAATTTGCTTATTGTGATTTATACATTGCTCAGGTAAATACTTTTAACTTATTTTCCCTATACGGGCTTGGGTTACGGTATATAGCATACCGCTTGATCGGGCATCAAATCTTCCATCGTTGGGTGGTTAATTGAATAATTTGATCGGCTCGTTTAAACAGTCTTGTTACTTAAAGCCTTTGGGGGGTTAATGACCATGTCCCGGATATCCCTGGCATCATTTTACGAAATGGCCACGACTTAAGCGCGGGGTGTAGGCATACACCCGTCAGTGCACAAAAGAATATTGTGGTGTGTCTATTGATCTTTAACCCGGACAAGATCCGGGCTACTGAACGCACAAGGAACATGTAATTCGTTCACAAGATTATAATATTAAATAATTCTCCCAAGTTAAATAAAATGTTTATGCCACGTGCATCCAAACCAATTTTCAATCATTTTCCAAAATGAGTCAGTTGATTGTATTTACCAATGTAAACTGGCGTATTTTCCCAAAAAGATTAAATGCAGGTACTAAGCGTCATTGGCTGGGATTTCTCCTTAGCATCAATAGAAGTCTCGCAAGCTTAAGATGCCTGAAGTCTGTTGAACTATTAATTCTATTTTATTTTCGATCTTTCTGTGGATAAACTTCCGAATATTGTGACAATTGATATTACGATATTAAATTCGGTTGTATTATATCTTTTAAATTGCTTCCTCTGTGCATATTAAATATTGTGTTGTTTGACTATTATGTTGCCAACCACGTCACGATACTCCCCCACCGGGCCCACCGGTGACACGTGGAAATCGGGGTGTGACACTTTAACTATTCCCAGGAGATTTTCAATGATCTTGTTAAAAATGTTAATAAAAAATCATTTTTATTATTTCCAAGGTTTTTAAGTTACTATTTTAGAAAGAAATTTTCAAAAGATAATGCTCATGTCCTTATTCAAGGAGAGCCTTTTCAAATAAACAGCCTAACCTCTGAAACATTTATAAGGCTGTCAAAAGCTTCCAAAACACAAGCAGAGATACCTGAGCAGACTTTAGCAGCAACCACTGCTCCTCAGGCACCTGCTGTTGAGCCCACTGCTCAAGGTGATCACAACACCACAACCACTGCTGTGAAACCCACACCTAAAACCACCAAAAAACCCAAAAAGAAAAAGATCCAAAAGCCCCCCAAACCCACAAAAAAGGTAACTCTGGAAGATGAGATCCCAGAGTAACTACTTGTGACATCACAAAAGTCACTAGAAACCACTGCTGCTACTTCCTCACATCAGATGGAACAAAGATCTCCACCTTTGCCTAAAAATCCTCCTGCATCCTCACAAAAGGATCAGGTTGTAAGCACAGGGACACCTCAATATGAAGCTCTGGATCCACTTGGTTCCATCTTCCACAGTCCAAATCCCATGGACATATCTCTTTCTACCCCACATCCTTCACCAATAACATTACCACAATCCATGTTACCTCTATTGGATGCAGTTGATTTAGCCCAGACACAAATAAGTTCTTCTCAATCACCTATCACTGAGAATATCCCACAACAAGTGACTGACTTTGGTGTCTCAATCTCTGTTAACCCACCAATAGTGGAGGAGGCTACACTGCAGGAATTACAAGTAATTCCTTTCAGTAGTTCAAGTGGAGCAGCAACTACACGTGTTGGATCCACTGGTCTACACCTGGCCAGTTGTTTCATCAATCAGACTCCCTTGAAGGCAATTTCCTCTCCAGTAACCCTGATATCCACTGGTGTGTTTGTTCCAACCACTGGTGATCTTAAAAAGATATCAATTGCTGAGGAAAGAAGTCCCCAGTACCAAGAAAAAGGGGCATCAGTGGATGAATTTTGGGAAACTTTCCCTAAGTCAACTGTTGATACAACCACTGCTGGTGGGAAAGCAGATGATCCCATTAACTTGGGTGATGCTTTAAAATATAAAGAATTGACGGCAAGAGTGGATACAATTGAAACATCTGTTGCAGATATCAAAACTATGCTGCAACAGTTGTTACAATCACAAAAGGCAACACCCACTGCTGCACCAGCTCAAACATCTGCTGCATCATCTACTCCTACTCCAAATGAGCTTTGGGAATTATTTCAACCTCTGCTTCACAAACAAAGAGAACATGCTGATCAGCAACATGAAATTCAAATTCATAAGATCAGAAATTTAATGGAAGCTAGGTTCATGGATACACAATCAGACATCAAGGCAATCAAGGCCCATCTATTGCAAACCACTGGCACTGCTCCTCCTACAATAATCTTTGTTGATAACCCTCCACCAAATGATGCCAAAATGGGGGAGAAAATGAAGCAGTTAAAGAAAAGGGGATATGAAGATGGTATGTGCATTGCACCAGAGAAATCCAGTATGCTTGCAGACCTCCCTAGGCCAAATGGTTCCAAAAAGGTTGATGAATCCTTAAATGCCTTGGCTAATGAAAAGGCAAGGCTGAAAAAGGATATGGAGGCAAAAGGAAAATCAAGGCTTGAAAAGGAGAAGAAAGTCTTTACGGAGAAGGAAGAGCAAGGTACTTCTGAGCCGAAGGATGAAGAAATAACTAAGCCTAAAAGAAGACAGCCCACTAGACAAGTGAGGCAACTCAAATCCATACCTTCCAGATCCACAAAACATACTCCCAAACCTCCTAAAAGCTCCTCTTATCAATCTTCCAAACCAACGGATGTTGGAACACCTGTTGTATCAACAACTGTTGATACTTCAGTGGTTTCAGCAGATGTTAACCCAACAACCACCACCAATACATCAACACACACTTCAACCACTGCCATCACTCAATTAACCACCATCAAAATCACCACCTGCCAAAAAGTAGAAGACATCAGATGACACATCATCTGTTGTAATGACAACAGTGATTGAAACACCAGTTGTTTCAACAACTGTTAGTCAATCACCTATCTCTTCACAAGCCATTGTTCCTTTTGATCCAAAAACTCAAACAGAAACACCTTCTCCCAAAAAGTTGTATACAAGAAAAAGAAAATTTCAAGTGCATGATGATGATATACCAGCACCTGTTCCCATTTCATCTGCCCCTTTCAATATCACCAAACCTCAATCCTTTATTCCTTCAAAATTGTTCAACCCAATCAAAGATCATATAGAACTCCAAGGATATGACTCTGCTGATGTTGTACCAGTAGCTACCAGTTATCCACTGGAACTGCATGCTGTAAAGAATAAAATGAGGCAGTTTTACTTAGTGGATGATCATTCAAAAAGGAAATTCCCTTCCCTGATTGGTTATAGAGATCCAGCCAACATAAATGAGTATTTAAAACTCAAGTCCAGGAAACCTGATACCCGAGCTAGACATGAATACCAAGGGAAAAGTGATAATGAAGTCTCAACTTATACGCAGTTCTTGCTCACTAAAGTTAAACAGTTGGAAGATTATGTAAGAGACCTAAGAAAAGAAATGTCCAACCTGCCTCCAAAAGCTAACTTGCAGGAAGATCTGAAAGAAGACATCATCAAGCTGATCTTGAGTGAAAAATTCTACCCTGCCACAGCTGAACAATTCCAAGACTGGCCGCTTGTTACTCTCAAAAAAGAACTGAATAGAATTGAAAGAATAAAGAGAGATCCAGGCATGAAAAGGTCAGCACCAAATTGGAGCAAATACAAAAAGAAAATTGATGATCTTACATTGGAGTATAAAAGAAAGAAGCGGGAATTGGTTGATGCAAAAGTGGGAACTGCCAAAGGCATATCAAAATGGACAAGGCAGTACACTAATGAGGCTTTTGAAAGGTTAAGAAAAAGGAGAGAAACAGATCCTAAACTTCTAAAGAAGCCTGATTACAAAACCACTGCTAAACCAAAGCAGCAGGCTCACACTTCTGAACCACTGTTCACATCATCAGATACCTCTACCATTGTGGTAAATCAAAGAAAGAGGCAAAAACTGACTGATGAAGAAGAGAAAGAACAAGAAACTATGTATTTCAAAGAAGCTATCAAAACAATGGCACTAGAGGATGACAACTCAACATAGCTTCAAAACATAGCCAAACAAGTTCTGAACATTGACTGACCAAATATCAGTTTTTCAATCATTGTTGGGGGAGAATTTTTGCATGCATGCATTACTTTTGAGTATTGTAATCAAATACAATCATTCGACTCTATGTTAAACATGTTTGCTTAAAATTGTTCTCTCTTTGATTGTGTTGAAAGTTTATTAATCTATTTCCGCTGCAATTATTTCTGATTCATCTTCATTTTAGTTAAACAAACACAATCATATCAAACTCAGATCCTATCAGTTGTTGAATCTAATGAGATGCTTGATGTAATGATGTCGTATTAATAACAAATAATAATTAATATAACTAAGTTTCCCGAGCCCGGGAAGCAATCCCGGGTAATAACCTAGTATGTAATGATGAATGATTGTGTTCTAAAACTATATTAGTTGCATGTTAATAATATGGATTAGGAATGAAGAACCTGACTTGGCTCGTGTGAGTAGCTCACTCACTTGTGGAATGTTATTATGTGACATGCACGTGGGATGTGGGCTTGTATGAGGACCGAGTACTTGTTATCTTATGTGATATAGGGTGGTCTTTGCGATGAATGCAATCTGTGACAATATGTGATTTAATTATTATGAAACTGATATTGTTGGTAACTCCTGTGGGGAACAAGAACTTGTGTTATGAACACGTATGAAATCTAAATGTTGCTATGTGTTATGTGATAATGATATTACATGTGACTCGTTGAATACGTGACTCGGATATGTGTTTACGAAACTGATCATCTTTGGTAACCACGGTAGGGTTTGGTTAACCAACTTGGAACGGGTAATGTAACGTAACATACCGAGCAAATCTAAGGTGAGTTCACTGTTCTTTTTCAAGCATGCGTCCCGGGGAGAGACATCTGGTAAATATTCCGGGGAGGAATATTGGGTAATGGGTTTGACTGGAATGTTAAACCGAAATGTTGGATAATACACTCACTCCTATCACCTTAAGTCCCATCTTCTACCGAATAGGTTGTCGGGGAGGCAACGGGGTTATTAGTTGATATCGCTATTAGGTTTGTGATGTGTGTAAAATGCAACATATAAATTACATCAAATAAGGCATAAAACTAACCCTTTTTAAGTACTAATATTGGAAAAAGAGTGTTTTTGTCTTCCTTTTGTATTTTCAGGATTAAATGAGCTCAAAAACACAAAAGAAGCAAAAAGACAGCTAATTCCAACATAAATACAAGGAAAGGAACATTAGTGGACTGCCCGACCCCTCAACGGCACCTTCCAAAGCAAAATAGAGAAGTCAGAAGACTGAACACGCCCCGTGCTCAGCCAGCACGGGGCCGTGCCCAAGAAGCAGCAGAAAAGACAAAACTATAGAAGCTTCTATTGCCCACCACGGGGTCGTGCCCAGCGGACACGGGGGCGTGGCGAAAGTACAGCAGGCGCATTAATTGTAATTGGGAATTACAATTAATGAGGAGAGAGAGTGTCAGACGGGCAGGGGGCCGTGTCCAGCGGACACGGGGCCGTGCCCAGCTCTCTGTTCAGCCTATAAATAGGAGTGCTTGGATTCATTTCAACTCATCCCTTGGCACACCACCTCTCTCACACTTCATCCACCACCCACCACCATCACAACACCATCATCCACCACCATCATCCATTGTCCATCATAGAGTGTGTGAGTCGTCTCGGGATCCAAGATTGATCGTAAGAGTTCTTGACAATCAAGGCCATGTTTGCCTAAGTCTCTTACATCACTTGGTGAAGACAAAGTGTCTAGCATAATACTTTTTATTTCTAATCTTTTGCACTTTTTATTTGGTTTTGTATTAATGACTTTAATAACTAGTTACTTATGTTGAAGGTGATCTTTCCTTATCGTTTGTCCGTGGTGTCTTGGCATTATTTTACTGTCTATATAAAATAAAGGATTTTCACCATTCATATCTCCACGGTCTATATGGAGGTATGTTGGCTACCTGGTCGGGGGTTAAGGGAACGGTTTGGTAAAGGTCTTGCCATTGTTCAGCGTTTAGAGGTCCTGCAATGGACCTGGGTCAAATTTAGTAGGACCTCCTTCAATACTTCACGGTATTGGATGGCGGGGGTCCAAACTCTTTGACCCCCTCATAAGTTAACTACTACTAATACTATAACCCGGCTATTTAGGACTGTATCCCTGCTGACTCAGACTACTTAGCCGAGGGTAACGTCACCGCCAAAAGCGGGGCCTACCACAATACTGCATTAATAACTTAATTCATTATCTTCCAATAATCCACCCTTTTAGGATTGTATCCTTGCTGACTCAAACTACTGGGGTGAGGGTAACGTCACCTTCAAAAGAGGGGCCTACTACAATAACTAAGATAATCTCTTAATTATGTGCAAAAGTGCGGAAATAATCAAAGGTTATACTAGATACGAGTCGGAGCCAAGTGATTCATCTTGTCTATCTGTTTTTTCTTTTATTTTTCAGCATTTTAGTTAGTTTTTATTTTTCTTAGCTTAAAACATTTTTATAAACTTTTATTTTGATTAGACGTTGAGGATAAACCGGTACTAAAAGCTCTTGTGTCCTTGGACGACCTCGGTATCTTACCAACACTATACTACGCTCAACGATGGGTGCACTTGCCCATATGTGTGTTTAGTGTTAGTAAAATATCGTGTTTTATAAATTTAAAACTTGGCTAAAATAAGTGTTAAAAAGGGCTTAAAATATACACCTAATATATATAACACTTTATCGCACATCAAGTTTTTGGCGCCGTTGCCGGGGACACAAGGATTTTAAGAAAGCTTAAAATCGACGGCCTAATCAGTTTTTCAAAACCTTTTTAAAACGCGCGCATTTTTTTCTGCATTTTAGTTTAGATTTGCATTTACAGTAACCTGTACACGGGGCCGTGTTCACTGAACACGGGGCCGTGTCCAGCATTTTCAGAAAAACACCCAGTAACAGAAGCTTGACCACGGGCCGTGCTCACTGAACACGCCCCGTGCTCAACGAAATCAGTAAATTTAATTAAAACGCCCAGATACAGATCCTGAACACGGGGTCGTGCTCACTGAACACGGGGCCGTGTCCAGCCTCTGTTTCCGTTTTTATTTTTGTTTTCTGATCTCGAGACTCGGTTGTGGTCTGCTGAGTGATACTTATGGATCAATACTCAGGAGGTCACAACTACACCTATGATGAGGATGATTATAGGGGTAATTATTGCACTAATTGTCGTAATGCACGTTCGATTCAAAATAATCACTCATATCAACCATCCAATTCATACACCTACTATGAGGAGCCCAGGTACGAGCCATCAACTTCATACACATCCTATGAAGACCAAAGGTATGAACCTCCTCCCTCATACTCATATTTTGATGAACCAAGGTATGAGCCTTCTTACTCATACTTTGAGGAACCAAGATATGAGCCACCACCTTCATATGCTTATTATGAGGAACCTTGGCATGAACACCCCACCTCATATGAGTATTATGGAGAACAAAATTATGAACCTTATCCATCATATGCTTACAATGAAGAACAATGGTGCGAACCATGTACTTCATATGAGTACTATGAGGAACAAAGGGTCGAACAACCGGATTCAAGCTTAGAAAATTCCGATTCTTTTTCTATAACCGAAGTGACCGATAGGATATTAGAACACATTAGAGTTATCGGTCGATGTATAAAAGAAGCTCGCGCAAGGGAAGAAGAGTCCCGCGCAAGAGAAGAATTAAAAAAAGAAGAGATAACTGAAAATGTAAAAATGGAAGAACAAATAAGTGAAAAACCGACACATGAGTTAAACAATGAAAAAGGTGAATCCGACAACGTTAAAATCCAAGAAGAATCTAATTTTGAAGAAATTAATCTCTTGACACCTTCTTTCGAAAATCATTGTTTAGTACCCACTCATGCTAAGTTTTTAAAAGAGTTAAACACTAACACTAAAATTGACGAAATGGTAAGTGTTAAGTTAACTAATGATCAAACTTCACTAATAAAAGAAGACCCATTTGAATTTAACATCACACCGGTTCCATGTTTCTTTCAAAATTCGTTTATTAGTAATGTCTCACTCGATAAAGATCTTTGTGTTAACATAATGCCTAACTACATTTTCGAAAAATTAAGTATTAGTGAGTTTTCTCCACTTCAAATACCCATTTTTCTATCCAATCGGAAAGTAATAAAATCAATCGGTATAGTTGAAGATGTCTTGGTTCAAACAAATCAAATGGTAATCCCAACCGACTTTGTCATCCTCGATGACGCTCCTCTAGTATTGGGACGACCATTTGTAAAAACTCACGAAGCTTTGAAAAACCGGAAGTTCAATAATCTACCTCTTCAATTAGGGGCATTTAAAAGAAGTGTCGATCTCGAACGATCAATGAAATATCCATTCGGCAATAATGACCCCCTAATTGAAGATGAAGATGAACCACCCGATACAAGTGAAGAGATTGACCACTTTGTTGAAGAAGAGGTCGCCATAGAACAAACTTTTAAAGTTCTTGATCGAAATGAGCAACCAAATAAGGAGTCTCCTAAAGACCCACCACTTGAGCTCAAAGAACTTCCAAAAGGTTTGGAATATGCTTTTCTAGACAAAGATGGTAAGTTACCTGTAATTATTTCTTCTAAATTAGATAACTTAGAAAAAGAAAAATTAATTAATCTTTTGAAAAAACACAAAAATGCAATAGCTTGGAAACTTGTTGACATAAAAGGAATTAGTCCTTCTATGTGCACACACAAAATTTTGATGAATGATGACTACAAATCGGTCATACAACCACAACGTCGAGTAAATCCAAATGTTCAAGAAGTGGTTAAAAACGAAGTCATCAAGTTACTTGACGCCAGACTTATCTATCCTATCTCCGATAGTCCTTGGGTGAGTCCCGTCCAAGTAGTTCCAAAGAAAGGAGGTATGACGGTAATAACTAACGAAAAGAATGAACTAATACCAACGAGAACCGTCACAGGATGGAGGGTATGTATAGATTATAGACGATTAAATGAAGCAACAAGAAAGGATCACTTTCCTTTACCCTTCATTGATCAAATGTTAGAAAGATTATCCGGTCATAAATTTTACTGTTTCTTGGATGGTTTTTCAGGTTACTTTCAAATCCCGATAGCACCCGAAGACCAAGAGAAGACAACTTTCACATGTCCCTATGGAACTTTTGCTTATTGATGCATGCCGTTTGGTCTATGTAATGCCCCAGCAACATTCCAACGTTGCATGGTAGCTATTTTTCATGACATGATAGAAAAGACAATGGAAGTCTTCATGGACGACTTTTCTATCTTTGGGGATTCATATGACCAATGCCTCGATAACCTTGAACGAATGCTATCCCGATGTGAGGAAACTAACCTCGCCCTTAATTGGGAAAAATGCCATTTCATGGTAACGGAGGGAATAGTACTCGGTCACAAGATCTCAAGCGAAGGAATGGAGGTGGATCGAGCCAAAATAGATACCATTTCTAGATTACCACCTCCATCCTCCGTACGAGCTATCAGAACTTTCCTAGGGCATGCCGGATTTTATAGGCGATTTATCAAAGACTTTTCAAAAATCTCAAGGCCTCTAACAAAATTGCTTGAAAAAGATGCTCCATTCATCTTTGACAAGGATTGCAATCAAGCATTCCTTACCCTAAAGGAAATGCTAGTCAATGCACCTATCATGATAGCGCCTGATTGGAAATTTCCTTTCGAAATCATGTGTGATGCCAGTGACTTTGCAGTTGGAGCTGTCTTGGGACAGAGAAAAGAAAAGCATTTCCACCCAATCTATTATGCTAGTAAAACACTTAATGATGCACAAGAAAATTACACAACAACTGAAAAAGAGTTACTAGCTGTGGTATTTGCTTTTGATAAATTTCGTTCTTATCTTGTTCTTTCTAAAACTATAGTCTATAAAGACCATGCAGCCATTCGATATCTCTTCAAGAAGCAAGACGCAAAACCACGTTTGATTAGGTGGATTCTACTCCTCCAAGAATTTGACATTCAAATCAAGGACAAAAGAGGAGCAGAAAATACCGCAGCAGATCATCTTTCACGCTTAGAAGACCCAACTTTAGAGGCAACCAGGGACGAGCAAATCAACGAAAAAATTTCCAACTGAGTCCCTGGAAATGGTGGAATATAAGGAAGAACCATGGTACGCCGACTATGCTAACTACCTAGCTAGCGGTATAGTCGCAAAAGGATGGCCACATCATCAAAGAAAAAAATTCTTTGCCAATGTGAAACACTACTTTTGGGAAGATCCATATCTTTTCAAAATGTGTGCTGACCAACTCGTCCGACGATGCGTACATGGTGGTGAAGCACGAAGAATTCTCCGCCATTGTCATGATGGTCCATACGGAGGACATCATGGTGCTGCCAGTACCGCACGAAAGGTATTCGATTCAGGATTTTATTGGCCAACCATTTACAAAGATGCTCAAAATCTTGTAAAGACATGTGATGCTTGCCAAAGAACAGGTAATATTTCTTCCAAAAATGAAATGCCACAAAATGGCATTCTTGTTTGTGAAATTTTTGATGTATGGGGACTCGACTTTATGGGACCTTTCCCACCATCGAAAGGAAACAAATATATACTTGTGGCAGTAGATTACTTGTCTAAATGGGCCGAGGCCGAGGCACTTCCAACAAATGATGGAAGAGTCGTGGTAAGATTTCTGAAAAAATTATTCTCTCGTTTTGGCACACCTAAAGCTTTAATAAGTGATAGAGGTACCCATTTTTGCAACCATCAACTTGAAATTTTTTTAACAACATATGGGGTCTATCACCGGGTTTCAACAACATATCATCCTCAAACAAACGGGCAAGCCGAAGTGACTAATAGAGGTTTAAAACGAATACTCGAAAAAACCGTAGGGATAAATAAAAAGGAATGGGCAGATAAATTAGACGATGCTTTATGGGCTTTTCGAACTGCTTATAAAACAACAATAGGTACAACCCCATATAAGCTAGTCTATGGAAAAAGTTGTCATTTGCCAGTAGAAATTGCACACAAAGCCTACTGGGCAATAAAAAATGTAAACTTAGATCTAGAATTTGCTGGTAAAAATCGATTTTGTCAAATAAATGAATTAGACAAGCTTAGGAATTATGCATACTCAAACTCTGAAATTTATAAGGAAAGAATGAAAAATTTGCATGACAAACATATTAAACCTAATGAATTTCGGGTAGGAGATTTAGTTCTTTTGTTTAATTCACGACTTCGATTGTTTCCTGGTAAATTAAAGTCTAGGTGGTCAGGACCTTTTTCCGTCACCCACATTTTTCCACACGGTGCAGTAGAAGTTAAATCTCGAAATGGGCCACCATTTAAAGTCAATGGCCAACGGCTGAAACTCTATCAAGGATTTATTGAGGATGAGGAAGAAGGGATCTCGCTTCAAACAGTGGAAGAATAAAAACATCATGCCTAGTAAGTTACGAACGATTGAGACGACAAAATAAAGCGGTAAGTTTTCTAACCCTAGCTTATGGGAAAAGGGGGCACTCACACGAGCACCTAAAAAAAAAAATCGCTCGGCACGAGGCCGTGTCCGCTGGACACGGGGCCGTGTTCGCGCTGCAGACGGGATAAAACCCCTTTCTCAAAACAGTTTCTTCATTCCACACGCCCCGTTTCCCCACAAAAGCTCTGGTTCCAGGCGATTTTTCGCGAAATTTCGACGTCTCCTATCGATCTAACAACATCAAGGTATGATTCTATCACTCTTAGTAGTTAGATTAGTTACTTGCATGTAGTTATAACACCAAAAATTTGGGGAAAAATCTATGGTTCTTGAAGTTCATCCGGATCAAACCTCAAATTTTCGTTTAAGATCTGTTTGCATTTAGTTAGATTAGTGTTAAGGAAAGTAAATACACTTAGATTGTTCATAGATTCACCCGATTTCTTACAAAAACCCCAAACCCTTGTTCATGAACCGAAAAAGATGAAATTGATGGGGTAAACGGGATATTTTGGGAAAAACGGTGTTTAGGGTTTCATTTTCGGGGGAAACCGCACCTATTGGACCAAAAATTTTCAAGTTTTCGAAACCGGGTCGAAAAATGAAGTTTTTGAGTAACAGACCTCTGGACACGGGGCCGTGTCCGCTGGACACGGGGTCGTGTCCAGCCACTGTTTGCAGTTTCTTTAAGAATCTAATTGTCTCGTGCTAACTTTTGGTGTATTCTTTCAGATGGAAAAGTTCACTAGGTTCAATGCAAGGGAGCTTGATGCAAGAGCAAGGTATGAGATTCTTCAAACAAGACCCGAAGAATACCCCAGGAGAGCTTGCACAGACCTGTTGACCTTGGTAAACCAGCTGGACCGATTCAATAACATCGTTACGGGACCACTAGCTGTTGCATTAAACACTCGGCTTCGGTCGGTGCATCAATGCACCATGGAGTTCTACAGTACTTTTACCTTCACTTCAAGGTGTGACCCTTTCGACAATGAAGGGGTTGCATTTAGGTGTGGCGGGACAATGTACTCGATCTCCATGGCACAGTTTGGAGCCATAATAGGACTATACCAAGAGGAGGAATCGGGAAACGAAGAAAATACCGGAGGATTACGAGACTTGGATGAAAATGAACGACAAGCTGCATGGGCTCAAATCGGTGAAGGAATCTACAACCCTAGTAGCACCAAGAGTACGAAGCTAAGGGATCCGCTCTATCGCTACATTCACAGGCTTCTCACCTATTCTCTAAACCAACGTCACGACAGTAGCGGCGTTGTAGGGTTGAAAGATTTGGTTGTCCTTCACTGTATCCACAGCCAGAAGCCCCTCGATGTTCCATATCTCCTGTTACGAAACATGCATCTCAACCGCCTTGCTCGCGCTCCAACGCCTATCTTCTTCGGAGGATGGGTGTACCGTCTTTTCAAGCATTACACACGAATTCCAAGGTCCTTTGAAAGAAGCCCATGGTCGGGACGAGTTGATTACCACATTTGCCGAGCCATGAACTTACTTTATGAGGCAGAAGACGGAACGGTGAGTTTCCAAAGGACGCAAGGTTATGCATGGAACCCACAGGAGGCCCTAGTTCTTCACGCACCACCTCCCCACTACCAGTATCAACCCCATGGTGATCCGGGTCAATCCTCCTCACAAGGAGGCGGTTTTCCTAATTTTCAAAGCTTACATGATCTTATGCAGGAAAACCTCATGTGTACCAGGAACGCCTACAACCTAGCCAACAACACATACCACCGGGTCGGAGCTATTGAACGCAACATCAACGATATACAAGATGATATCGGAAGCATCCGGGAGTATATGGCGGGGCATGGGGATGGAGGTGATGATAGCGATGAGGACATGGAGTAGGAGCATAGGAGGAAGCGGTTGATGGATGACTCCCCAGGTTAACCCTATGCAATCTTGAACAATTGATGGCCTGCGTGCCAAGTGTTAGACAATTTACTTTTCCTAACGATTTTCTGCATTTTATTTTTCTTTTCTTTTACTTTATGCTTGGAACAATTAACTATGGTAATTTAGGATGTTTGTGTTGCTTGGTGTGGTATTAAGTGATGAAACAGGTACAAACCAAGGCTTGGGGTGCTAAGCCTCAGCACTTGTAGGGCTAGGATGGAAAAACCGGAGGAAGAAACCTGTTTTCAGGCTTTCAGACTGTCCACACGGGGACGTGTCCAGCCAACACGCCCCCGTGCTCACCTCCCAGACCTGCTGTTTGGCTACTGACCTGCAGATTTTTGTCAGACACGTGGCCGTGTCCAGTGGACACGGGGCCGTGTTCACCTTCTGTAAGTTCTCGTTACTGGCAGTTCGCCACGGGGTCGTGTCCAGTGGACACGGGGCCGTGTCTAGACTACCAGTAACATAAACCTTTGCTTTTTAAACACTATTTTACACATCTAATCAACCTAAAAATTTATTTTTGGGACACATTGAGGACAATGTGTAATTTAAGTGTGGGGGGGATGCTAAAACCTTGAATTTTGCAAGTCCTAAATACAAGCCTTACACAAAACTCTATTGGAACCGCTAATCACCCCAAATTTTTTCAAAAGTTTCATTTTTTTTACTTGTCTAGGTTTAACTCGGGAAATTCAAGTTCTCAAAAAGGTTATATTTTTACAAATTTACAACCGATAGCGTAATGATAAAAAGAACCAACATAAGAAAATTATGAAAAGGCATAGCAAACTTAGTTAAAATTTGATTATATATACTTGATCACATAAAAACCCATTCCCACAAAAGTGAGTTTTGAGCCTTTATTGAGCACAATTACATATCATTAAAACTAAATGCTCATTTTTCGTTTCTTGTGTGAATAGCCGCTTGGTTCTTACGACTCTAGAACTTGCCATGACGATACACTCTCGGTCCTTGTCAACTTAAACCCAAGTAAGTAAATGATGGAGGCATTAGGACTAACCCCTTTTTATTTCTACACCATTATTTTTCTTTTTCTTTTACCACCTACCCAAAAATCCCCCTAGTTAGCCCCTTTGAGCCTAAACCTTTTCATTTCATCACCCAAACCAAAAACCCTTTTCCCACCAAAAAAAAAAAAAAAAAAAAAACCTTTTTTGTATTTTTTTTTAACCCTTTGTTTTAGTAACAAGTTCGGTTTTTCGTATGAAAAAAAAAATGTGTTGTTGATGAAAAAAAAAGAGAAAAACAAACAAGTTCATCAAAAATAACTTTGTTTGAATAAAAGCTTCATCAAAATAAAAAGTTGCAAAAATAGAAAATCTTACGAAAACCGACACTTGTTACGCTTTTCGCCCTTTTTCTACTAACCACTAACCCAACCACCTACCTTTAACCCAAGCCTAACCCTTAACCCACAAAGTCCTCTTGATATTTACAAAGGTATAAAAGTTAAAAAGGAGGAGGATTGATTGCTTGGCAAGCTTATGGTAGGAATAAGTTCCACGCCGCTCTCGAGTGATTCACTAAAAATACACCTTCGGCCGAGTGTGAGTGATTTCTCCCGTGAGGTATGTGAACTTGTATATAAATGGAATTTTAAAAAGGCATGTTATGCCCAAATAAGTAATTTCTCCTATGAAACGTTCTAAATAAATCATTACGAATAGGATTGTAAATAAATAAAGATAAAACCCAAAAAAAAGACCTTGGATTCCCGACACTCTACGACAAGCCCAAAACCTTCTCTTCTACCTATTCCATTTGGGAGTGTAAGCCACATATTAAAGAGTTTTGCTTGAGGACAAGCAAAAGTTCAAGTGTGGGGGTATTTGATGTGTGTAAAATGCAACATATAAATTACATCAAATAAGGCATAAAACTAACCCTTTTTAAGTACTAATATTGGAAAAAGAGTGTTTTTGTCTTCCTTTTGTATTTTCAGGATTAAATGAGCTCAAAAACACAAAAGAAGCAAAAAGACAGCTAATTCCAACATAAATACAAGGAAAGGAACATTAGTGGACTGCCCGACCCCTCAACGGCACCTTCCAAAGCAAAATAGAGAAGTCAGAAGACTGAACACGCCCCGTGCTCAGCCAACACGGGGCCGTGCCCAAGAAGCAGCAGAAAAGACAAAACTATAGAAGCTTCTATTGCCCAACACGGGGCCGTGCCCAGCGGACACGGGGGCGTGGCGAAAGTACAGCAGGCGCATTAATTGTAATTGCGAATTACAATTAATGAGGAGAGAGAGTGTCAGACGGGCACGGGGCCGTGCCCAGCTCTCTGTTCAGCCTATAAATAGGAGTGCTTGGATTCATTTCAACTCATCCCTTGGCACACCACCTCTCTCACACTTCATCCACCACCCACCACCATCACAACACCATCATCCATTGTCCATCATAGAGTGTGTGAGTCGTCTCGGGATCCAAGATTGATCGTAAGAGTTCTTGAGAATCAAGGCCATGTTTGCCTAAGTCTCTTACATCACTTGGTGAAGACAAAGTGTCTAACATAATACTTTTTATTTCTAATCTTTTGCACTTTTTATTTGGTTTTGTATTAATGACTTTAATAACTAGTTACTTATGTTGAAGGTGATCTTTCCTTATCGTTTGTCCATGGTGTCTTGGCATTATTTTACTGTCTATATAAAATAAAAGATTTTCACCATTCATATCTCCACGGTCTATATGGAGGTATGTTGGCTACCTGGTCGGGGGTTAAGGGAACGGTTTGGTAAAGGTCTTGCCATTGTTCAGCGTTTAGAGGTCCTGCAATGGACGTGGGTCAAATTTAGTAGGACCTCATTCAATACTTCACGGTATTGGATGGCGGGGGTCCAAACTCTTTGACCCCCTCATAAGTTAACTTCTATTAATACTATAACCCGGCTATTTAGGACTGTATCCCTGCTGACTCAGACTACTTAGCCGAGGGTAACATCACCGCCAAAAGCGGGGCCTACCACAATACTGCATTAATAACTTAATTCATTATCTTCCAATAATCCACCCTTTTAGGATTGTATCCTTGCTGACTCAAACTACTGGGGTGAGGGTAACGTCACCTTCAAAAGAGGGGCCTACTACAATAACTAAGATAATCTCTTAATTATGTGCAAAAGTGCGGAAATAATCAAAGGTTATACTAGATACGAGTCGGAGCCAAGTGATTCATCTTGTCTATCTGTTTTTTTTTCTTTTATTTTTATTTTTCAGCATTTTAGTTAGTTTTTATTTTTCTTAGCTTAAAACATTTTTATAAACTTTTATTTTGATTAGACGTTGAGGATAAACCGGTACTAAAAGCTCTTGTGTCCTTGGACGACCTCGGTATCTTACCAACACTATACTACGCTCAACGATGGGTGCACTTGCCCATATGTGTGTTTAGTGTTAGTAAAATATCGTGTTTTATAAATTTAAAACTTGGCTAAAATAAGTGTTAAAAAGGGCTTAAAATATACACCTAATATATATAACACTTTATCGCACATCAGTTTGGCACCCTCACGACGTACCTAGATAGGACGGGCGTGAACTAATAACTTTAAATCATGAGCAATGTTTGATATAGCATTGGAGAAGGGCAAAAAGGGCCGCCTGCGGTATCGAGTTATTATCAACATAACATAAGTCAATTCATGGTAACAAAAGGTTAAACAAACTGTGAACTCACCAGCGTTGTCTGATACACTTTTCTGCATGCTTGAAGGCTTATAGGTACACGTCGTTGGAACTTGCTATCTGGGATTGTCACACCCCAACCGATGGCGGAATCATCGGGGCATGGCACTGAGCGAAACAGATTGTCCAGAAGTTTCCATAACAACTATCATTACCATTCAATTTAAATAATACGTCCCATACCGTATCTCAAATAGTTAAATAATTATTACAGACAAACATCAAGATAAGTATTCTGTTCCGACAACTCAGATTTAAACATAACTAATTTATTTGTTGGTTTCTAGGACTCCTTCCCTAGCCTCAATTTCATCACCAGCAAGTTAAGCACATAAACAACCTAAGCACCTGTCACATACGTTAAAATAAAGTCAATACATATAATGTAAAGGTGAGCATACAAGTTTGATAATAGCATATAGAGTTCGAATTCGTTTACGCATAACCAGCACGTACACATAGTGAAATGAAGCACGTTAGTTATCGACATAGATCCATCGATACCAGTGACTGCGGGTTGACTGCCTGAGGCAGTTCGCAATACATGATTACCACCGTAATCCATGCAAGTAAAAGATCCTTAACAACCCCCGTGCGAACGGGTGCTGAGTCCAAACTATAGTACTATCGTTGCTAAGGCAGGTAGACAGCATTCCATGTGTAAACATAACAACAAGCATTCATAAGCCACGTATAACATGCATTAACGGTTAGCGTTCAAATAGTTTGAGTAGTGTGATAGTTGTAGTTTGAATATTCGTAACGTATGTAACACCCAAAAGTGCTAAAAGCAAAAAGGGTTCGAGTATACTCACAGCGATTATGGATTGAAGGGAGCGCTTTTCAGCGAGTACGGTTAGCCTGAATAGATTTGAATACGAAACGATAAGTGGCGCGTAAAACGATATAGAGTGAGAGTGGGTAGGATAGCTGATCATGCGGACTAGTTATCTGCGCGAGGAAGCTATTCGTGCGAGCGAGTTATACGTGCGAGTAAGTTATCCGTGCGAGTGAGTTATCCGTGCGAGTGAGTTATCCGTGCGGATGGTAATCCGTCCGGATTAGTCACTCGTGCGGATTGTTCATCCGTGCGGATGGTAATCCGTGCGGATGGTAATCCGTCCGGACTAGTCACTCGTGCGGATAACATGTTCGTACGGATAACTATTCGAATGGACTGTTTCTTCCTAAGGATGTGTTTGTGTATGATGGCTTGTCCTTTGAAGTTTTCATTCTAGCATTTAGAAAACATTTAAGTATCTCTACCTTTCAAGCCGGTCGCGCGGACAACAATCCGACCGGATGGTAATCCGTGCGGGCACGTCTCTAAGGCTGAGTCACTTGACGAAATTGGTGGAATCCGTCCGGATGGTAATCCGTGCGGACAGTGGTGATCCGTCCGGATAGTTTGTTCGTGCGGACAAAGACAATCCGTCCGGATAGTCTGTCCGTGCGGACAACTTGCCCGTGCGGATGAACATTGTTTGAAATTGTTTAAGGTCTTAGTATCTCATGTCCGAAGAGTAATCCATTCAGAGGTCGCCCGTCTGGATTATTCATTCGTCGATACTCAAACCTCGTTTTGAATGTGGGTCCCAAGTGTAGTTCGTCCGGGTGACAACCCGTCCGGATCGTCTGTCCGTGCAGATAACTTGTTCGTGCGGACAGCCTCTCGTTCTGGTTGTTCCATTCGTCTACTCTTGGTTTCTGTTGTCGTTTTATCGAGACGTTCTGATTACGTGTCAACCACTTGGAATTGTATTCTTACTCGCACGACTAAGCCGGCTAGGAACCACCTTAACTCGAGGCCTGTCGGCGACTCAGAATGGTCATTCCGGTTTAACCCGAAATCAGGTGTCTTGTGGGTAGAATCCAGATCTAGGGCTAGTGCATCACTAATATTGAGTGGAATACTAGAACTGATCCGATTCGTACCATTTTTGAGGGTAAAAGAAGGAGAAAACCTGAGTTTATTTCTTTCAACCCTTTTATCCTTAGAAAAGTTTAGATTTAGGTGAAGTTGTTGTGAAATCTTGTGGAAATAGTTCAGATCCGAGTTATTCTTGGTGGAATGAGGTCACACTTGAAGTTCATGAGAACTTCATGATGACGTCACCCTCGAATACCTCAAATCTTGATGATTTCATGGTTAAAAGTTGAGGTTTGAAAGATAGAAAGGTGTAGATGTGTGTATAGATCAAGAATGTACAAGATTTAGAGCAAGATCTTACCTGGATTGAGAGAAATCAGAGAAAAGGTGAAGAATGCGTGCAGGTCGGACGTCACTTGCCAAAAGTGGAAAGTTTGGAGAGTGACCCGGGTATTTATAGGATGCCAAAAGGGGAAAGGGTGATCCGTGCGGATTGCAGGTCACCCGGATTGTTTATCCGTGCGGATGGGTCATCCGTGCGGATTGGCAATCCGTGCGGATTATCAATCCGTGCGGATGGACCATCCGTCCGGATGTCGACTGAAGGGGGCGTTCGGTGCGACGACGCTTCGGTTTCGATTGCGAGCGAGTCGATAGGGTTTCCTAGTCAAATTACTTTTAGTCCCAACTACTTCGTATATAACATGGTTCGATTTGGAATTCGGGTTCGTGTTCGTTTACATTCGAGTTATACTTCGGGTTCGATTGGGTTCGCTTGATTACCACAACAAAACATAAATAAACATGCGCAGGTAACACGTAAGGCACACACACACACGTATAAATGACAAGTAAAATACATAGCTCGAGTTGCGATTCGATGTCGATTCGATTAGCATAGCTTGATTATTAGTTGATTAACTTTATCGTATTGTTACTGCCTATGATTCACAGTCGTGGGTCGATTAAAATATGATTAACACGATTCGATTATTGCAATGAACAACACTTACTCCACATAATATAAATAAAATAAAAACATTTCTACAAGTCAAGTTGCGCGAAATCGGTCGTTGACTTTGACCTTGACTTTGACTTTCACTTGTGAAAACACGGGGTGTTACAGCCTCCCCTTGTTTAGGGAATTTCGTCCCGAAATTAAGCTGAAAGCCGTAACAAAGCCGTGAATCACATGTGAGCACTTTTCGATTGGACCGATTTTGACTCGCGTAACGTGCGGAATCCGTTCACGAACGTGACCATTGCAGGATCGGTTTTGACACCGTACGATTCCGTAATGATCGTTCGTCACAGCGGAATCCGTGATCGTGCGTGGATTGTGTAGGTCCCGGTTTTGACTCCGTTTCGATTGCGAACCAACCGTGCGACGTGCGGAATCCGTACATGATCGAGACCGAACACACAAGAACGTATTAATACGTGATTCTTATTGATTTGCTTGAAATCGTACGACACTAGAATCACAAAGCCATTTTCTCTCTAACGCTTCCCTAATTAAACAACTGTGGATACTTTGTCTTCATGTCGCTTTCGAGTTCCCAAGTGAACTCCGCGCCGCGTTTGCCTTCCCATCGGACCTTCACAATAGGAATGCGTGAGCGCCTGAGTTGCTTGGTATGGCGATCCATGATTTCGACAGGCTTTTCCACGAAGTGTAATGTTTCGTTCACTTGTAGATCGTCTAGAGAGACATGTAAATCGTGGTCGGCGATGCACTTTCGGAGGTTTGACACGTGAAAAGTCGGGTGGAAATTGCTAAGTTCCTCCGGTAATTCGAGTCTGTAGGCGACTTTTCCGATCCTTTCCAGAATCTTAAAAGGTCCAACATATCGAGGCGCGAGTTTCCCTTTCTTGCCGAATCGGACTACACCCTTCCAAGGCGATACCTTTAGGAGTACGTAGTCACCAACGCCAAATTCACGGGGCTTGTGCCTTTTATCGACGTAAACTTTCTGTCGATCCCGAGCTTTCGCTAGATTGTCTCGAATTTGGAAAATTTTGTCTGTCGTTTCTTGTAGTAGCTCCGGACCGGTTAATTGCGAGTGACCGATCTCGTGCCACACAATAGGCGATCGACATCTTCTTCCGTATAAGGCCTCGAAAGGTGGCATCTGGATGCTAGCCTGGTAGCTGTTGTTATATGAGAATTCAACCAACGGCAGGTGTTTATCCCAATTACCACCGAAGTCTAGAACACACGAACGGAGCATGTCTTCAAGAGTACGAATCGTTCTTTCAGTCTGACCGTCGGTTTGTGGGTGGAAAGCGGTACTTAGATTAAGCGTTGTACCGAGTGCTGTTTGAAATGTTTCCCACAATCGTGAAGTAAACCGAGCATCACGATCAGAGATGATGTCACGAGGCGTCCCATGTCTACAAATGATCTCGTCGGTGTAGATTCGGGCTAATCGTTCCACCTTGTAGTCTTTTCGTATTGGCAAAAAGTGAGCTGATTTAGTCAAACGGTCAACAACAACCCAAA
Source organism: Helianthus tuberosus (assembly GCA_030545235.1). Taxonomy (NCBI): domain Eukaryota; kingdom Viridiplantae; phylum Streptophyta; class Magnoliopsida; order Asterales; family Asteraceae; genus Helianthus; species Helianthus tuberosus. The sequence goes on along the minus strand of CM060364.1, from coordinate 74,844,998 downwards.
TGCTGTCGTGACCTGATGACGGGGTTGGAAGCTTGGTTACGAAATCCATAGCTATACTCTCCCACTTCCACATGGGAATTGGTGGTTGTTCGAGTAAGCCAGAGGGTCTTTGGTGTTCAGCCTTGATTCTAGCACAGGTCAGGCACTTTCTGACGTAGAGAGCGATATCCCGTTTCATACCCGGCCACCAGTACCTACAGCGAAGATCCTGGTACATTTTGTCAGCACCGGGATGGATAGAGTATCGGGATTTGTGGGCTTCGTCCATGATAATTTGTCGCAAATTTGTTCGCTTGGGAATCCAAATTCGGTCTAAGAAGTGGAATATCCCATTTGATTTGCTCACAAGCTTGGCTCCATCGTGGTAGATTCTTTCTTTCTTCAAAGTGCGTTTGTTGAAACACGCATGCTGGGCGTCGTGGATGAGGGTTTCGAGGTTATGTTGGGCTTGAACATTACGAGTGCTAAACAGATAGCTCCGTCTGCTAAGTGCGTCGGCAACAACATTCGCTTTGCCTGGGTGATAACGAATCTCACAGTCGTAATCGTTGAGAAGTTCTACCCATCGGCGTTGACGCATATTTAGTTCCCTCTGATTAAAGATGTGTTGTAGGCTCCTATGATCGGTGAAGATCGTACACTTAGTACCATACAGGTAGTGTCGCCAAATCTTTAATGCAAAAACAACCACGCCTAGCTAGAGGTCATGGGTTGTATAGTTCTTCTCGTGGATTTTGAGTTGACGAGATGCGTAAGCTATGACCTTGTCTCGTTGCATAAGAACACACCCGAGGCCAAGGTTGGAAGCATCACAGTAGACAATGAAATCATTGTTTCCGTCGGGTAGTGTGAGAACAGGAGCATTGTAGAGCATGTGCTTGAGGGTTCGAAAGGCAGACTCTTGTTTGTTTCCCTAGACAAAAGGCTGGTCCTTATGCGTGAGGGAGGTAAGTGGTACAACAATCTTCGAGAATCCTTCGATAAATCGTCGATAATAGCCCGCCAGCCCGAGAAAGGAGCGGACTTCAGACGGGTTCTTAGGCGTAACCCAGCTCTTAACAGCTTCAATCTTCGCACGATCGACGTGGATACCCTGACTATTTACAATGTGACCCAGAAACTGAACCTCCCCTAACCAAAATTCGCACTTGGAGAATTTGGCGTAGAGTTGGTTCCCCTGGAGTAACTCGAGAACCAAACGTAAATGTTGCGCGTGTTCGGCTCTCGACCTGGAATAGATCAAGACATCGTCGATGAACACGATGACGAAACGGTCGAGATATGGTTTACACACGCGATTCATCAGATCCATGAAAACTGCTGGTGCATTTGTTAGGCCAAAAGGCATGACAACGAATATGTAATGGCCGTATCGAGTACGAAATGCGGTTTTGGGTATATCCTCCTCTTGAATGCGTAGCTGATGGTAACCTGAACGTAGATCGATCTTTGAGAAACGCGTAGCGCCTTGTAGCTGATCAAACAAATCGTCGATTCGAGACAGAGGATAGCGGTTCTTGATAGTCAACTTATTCAATTCCCGGTAGTCGATGCACATCCGGAACGACCCATCCTTCTTTTTGACGAAGAGGACCGGCGCACCCCAGGGAGAGGTGCTCGGGCGAATGAAGCCTTTTTCAAGTAATTCCTGGAGTTGGGTTGAGAGTTCGCGCATTTCGGACGGTGCGAGTCGGTAAGGAGCTTTGGCAATAGGATTTGCTCCAGGAATGAGGTCAATACGAAAGTCGATATCACGATTTGGCGGTAGTCCGGGAAGATCCTCTGGAAAAACATTAGGAAATTCTCGAACCACAGGTACATCTTTCACTTCCTTCTTCTCTTTCTTTTCCTTCTCCGCTGCTACAACGTTAGCCAAGAAAGCCCTGTATTCCTTGCGGAGATACTTGCTAGCTTGGAGGCATGACATAAGTTTGAGACCCTTCGAAGTAGTATCACCATGAACGCGCAATGAACCACCGTTCGCGAGCGAAAAACGAATCATTTTATCGAAGCACACAACTTCGGCATGGTTTTCTCGAAGAAAGTTCATGCCTACTATGATGTCGAAGCTTCCGAGTTGCATCGGAATAAGGTCGATTGGGAAGATGTGATTGTTGAGCTCGAGAGTACAATCACGGATAACAGAATTAACAGCGACGGTTCTTCCGGTAGCGACTTCGACATCGAATGCAGAGGAGAGTCGGGAACGTTTACGACTAAGGAGTTTCTCAAATTCGAGCGACACAAAGCAATTATCGGCTCCAGTATCAAACAAACATGAAGCATAAATACCATTCATAAGGAACGTACCATTGACCACGTTGTTGTCGGCCTGGGCTTGACGCACGTTGAGATAGAAAGTTTTAGCACGTGCGGCCTGTGGTTGCTGCTGCTGCTATGGTTGCTGCTGTTGCGGTTCTTGTTTCACAACCCTGTTTGGGCACACGTTGGCGAAATGGTTCGGGTCGCCACATGAGAAGCAGGCTCTGGCTTTGACTGCGGGTGCCGGAGGAGCTTGTTGACCCTGTGGGGCAGTGAGTAGAGTTTGATTGGCAGGAGCTTGACGAATACGGCAGTTGGCAGTAAAGTGGCCGTATACGTTGCAGTGAGCACAAAAACGGCATTGAATAGCTGTCGGGTGATGATAGGTGCAAGTGGGGCAGAACGGGTGCGGCCCAGTATATGCACGCTTCGCAGGCGGTGCATTGGCCACAGGCGCCGCTACTTGACGCTGTTGGGCAGGTACAGCTTGGATCGGTGCAGCAGTAATCGCACAGTTCTTGTTGGTGGAGTTGTTCTTTCTCTTGTTGCTTGATGAGGTGGGTTCGACAGTCGGTGCAGTAGCGGTAGCTTGATGCAGATGCTTCGAGGTCTTATCCCAGACACCAGCTTTAACCCTTTTGTCATTGATTTCAGCGGCTAGAAGATAGGTTTCCTCGATCGTGGTAGTCTTAGCCGCTTGCACGAAATCAGCAACGCAGTCGGGCAAGGCTCGGATGTACTTCTTGATGGTCATATCGGGAGTCTTGACCTGGTCGGGACAGATAATGCTGAGCTGTTTGAAGCGAGCAGTGAGACCAGCATTGTCTCCATCCTTCTGATGTATGTGCCAAAATTCATCTTCAAGCTTTTGACGTTCGTGAGGAGGGCAGAATTCCTCTAGCATGACTTCCTTGAGCTCATCCCACGACAGACCGTAGGCTGCATCATTCCCTCGCTTGTTCCTCTCGGCCGTCCACCAGTCTAGAGCACAAGACTGAAAGACGCCGGTAGCGTTCAGAGTTCGAAGGTCGTCAGGGCAACCACTTTGTCGCAGAGTAACCTCGTAGAGTCAAACCAGTGGAATAGTGCAGTAGGACCTCCTTCGCCTGTGAATTCTTTCGGCCCACATGACTTAAATTGCTTGAAACTGAAAGGTCTTGTGACAGCTTTAGGACCTTCAGTCCTCGATTCCTCGGATGATTTGCTGGCGTTCTCATAGACGTCACTCACGGCCTTTGCCACACTTTTCGCGATGATGGAAGCAAGGCGTTTGTCCCTCTTTTCCTGACGAGAGAGTGCATGACGGGATCCAGACGACATTGTCTGCAATAGACATCGCCATGGAACTCAACACATTGTATTCGAATCTCACCTCACACGTCTACTACTTACTAAAGCTCAGTAACACGTACATTCACGTAACAGCGTAACACACAGTGCATAGTCACATAAGCATGTAGAGCACATAATCACATAATTCCTGAACACGTAAAACACAATAGCAAGAAACACACATACCTTAGTCACTAGGGGCATTCAGAAAACAGAAACCTATCATTCAAAGTCGGCGAGGGTATAGTATGGTGCGAGCGATTTGTTAATGATGTGTTGTGTGTTGTATGGGTAGCGAAAGCAAAAAAGGCATTAGATCGAAACCAGTAGTATCTCAAAACGCTAACAAATAAGCATAAAACACGTAATTCACATAAAATCGACGAATCGTCAGAGTCAATAGTCTTGGCTCAAAGCTTGAAACACATAAAATCGAGGATAGATTGTCTGCGGCTAGTAGACTTCGACTAGCCAAAGTAATTCAATTATTCACAGGGGATCTGTTATGCACCTTCAACCTTCAGGATCGTGCCTTGGCCTCGATTCTTGGGCGTTTGGTGTTATTCCCGTTAGTTTTATGGCGTCTACAGATCGTCTGTTGAGACCTTGGTGGGAGTTTTGTAAAATGCGCGGAACAAGTTATCAAGGTTAGGGTTTCACCCCTGGCTTAACAACTTCGTCCCTAAAATGGAGGAGATTATTCATCAAAATGTGGATTCCACTCCTAGTTTGGCATAATTCTCCTTGTTCGTAGTTAAAACGCAAGTTGATTAAGCGACGTTAGCCAAGAGTTTGCGGTTTTCACACCTATTCTCGGCCTCCGTGCTTGCTCATAATTAAAATTTCGAGTGCAATGATAGAAAAGAGCGAGTGATAGTGGCGAGTTTATGCATACGCGCGAGTTGGTCTGGTGGTTCCTAACTATAGTCTAGGTCTCTAAGACTTTGACCCGGACTAGGTCGAGTCTTGCCTAATTCCCTATAGTTATGGCTCTGATACCAATCTGTCACACCCCAACCGATGGCGGAATCATCGGGGCATGGCACTGAGCGAAACAGATTGTCCAGAAGTTTCCATAACAACTATCATTACCATTCAATTTAAATAATACGTCCCATACCGTATCTCAAATAGTTAAATAATTATTACAGACAAACATCAAGACAAGTATTCTGTTCCGACAACTCAGATTTAAACATAACTAATTTATTTGTTGGTTTCTAGGACTCCTTCCCTAGCCTCAATTTCATCACCAGTAAGTTAAGCACATAAACAACCTAAGCACCTGTCACATACGTTAAAATAAAGTCAATACATATAATGTAAAGGTGAGCATACAAGTTTGATAATAGCATATAGAGTTCGAATTCGTTTACGCATAACCAGCACGTACACATAGTGAAATGAAGCACGTTAGTTATCGACATAGATCCATCGATACCAGTGACTGCGGGTTGACTGCCCAAGGCAGTTCGCAATACATGATTACCACCGTAATCCATGCAAGTAAAAGATCCTTAATAACCCCCGTGCAAACGGGTGCTGAGTCCAAACTATAGTACTCTCGTTGCTAAGGCAGGTAGACAGCATTCCATGTGTAAACATAACAACAAGCATTCATAAGCCACGTATAACATGCATTAACGGTTAGCGTTCAAATAGTTTGAGTAGTGTGATATTTGTAGTTTGAATATTCGTAACGTATGTAACACCCAAAAGTGCTAAAAGCAAAAAGGGTTCGAGTATACTCACAGCGATTATGGATTGAAGGGAGCACTTTTCAGCGAGTATGGTTAGCCTGAATAGATTTGAATACGAAACGATAAGTGGCGCGTAAAACGATATAGAGTGAGAGTGGGTAGGATAGTTGATCGTGCGAACAAGTTATCTGCGCGAGTAAGCTATTCGTGCGAGTGAGTTATCCGTGCGAGTGAGTTATCCGTGCGGATGGTAATCCGTCCGGATTAGTCAGTCGTGCGGATTGTTCATCCGTGCGGATGGTAATCCGTGCGGATGGTAATCCGTCCGGACTAGTCACTCGTGCGGATAACATGTTCGTACGGATAACTATTCGAGTGGATTGTTTCTTCCTAAGGATGTGTTTGTGTATGATGGCTTGTCCTTTGAAGTTTTCGTTGTAGCATTTAGAAAACATTTAAGTATCTCTACCTTTCAAGCCGGTCGCGCGGACAACAATCCGACCGGATGGTAATCCGTGCGGGCACGTCTCTAAGGCTGAGTCACTTGACGAAATTGGTGGAATCCGTCCGGATGGTAATCCGTGCGGACAGTGGTGATCCGTCCGGATAGTTTGTTCGTGCGGACAAAGACAATCCGTCCGGATAGTCTGTCCGTGTGGACAACTTGCCCGTGCGGATGAACATTGTTTGAAATTGTTTAAGGTCTTAGTATCTCATGTCCGAAGAGTAATCCATTCAGAGGTCGCCCGTCTGGATTATTCATTCGTCGATACTCAAACCTCGTTTTGAATGTGGGTCCCAAGTGTAGTTCGTCCGGGTGACAACCCGTCCGGATCGTCTGTCCGTGCAGATAACTTGTTCGTGCGGACAGCCTCTCGTTCTGGTTGTTCCATTCGTCTACTCTTGGTTTCTGTTGTCGTTTTATCGAGACGTTCTGATTACGTGTCAACCACTTGGAATTGTATTCTTACTCGCACGACTAAGCCAGCTAGGAACCACCTTAACTCGAGGCCTGTCGGCGACTCAGAATGGTCATTCCGGTTTAACCCGAAATCAGGTGTCTTGTGGGTAGAATCCAGATCTAGGGCTAGTGCATCACTAATATTGAGTGGAATACTATAACTGATCCGATTCGTACCATTTTTGAGGGTAAAAGAAGGAGAAAACCTGAGTTTATTTCTTTCAACCCTTTTATCCTTAGAAAAGTTTAGATTTAGGTGAAGTTGTTGTGAAATCTTGTGGAAATCGTTCAGATCCGAGTTATTCTTGGTGGAATGAGGTCACACTTGAAGTTCATGAGAACTTCATGATGACGTCACCCTCGAATACCTCAAATCTTGATGATTTCATGGTTAAAAGTTGAGGTTTGAAAGATAGAAAGGTGTAGATGTGTGTATAGATCAAGAATGTACAAGATTTAGAGCAAGATCTTACCTGGATTGAGAGAAATCAGAGAAAAGGTGAAGAATGCGTGCAGGTCGGACGTCACTTGCCAAAAGTGGAAAGTTTGGAGAGTGACCCGGGTATTTATAGGATGCCAAAAGGGGAAAGGGTGATTCGTGCGGATTGCAGGTCACCCGGATTGTTTATCCGTGCGGATTGGCAATCCGTGCGGATTGTCAATCCGTGCGGATGGACCATCCGTCCGGATGTCGACTGAAGGGGGAGTTCGGTGCGACGACGCTTCGGTTTCGATTGCGAGCGATTCGATAGGGTTTCCTAGTCAAATTACTTTTAGTCCCAACTACTTCGTATATAACATGGTTCGATTTGGAATTCGGGTTCGTTTACATTCGAGTTAGACTTCGGGTTCGATTGGGTTCGCTTGATTACCACAACAAAACATAAATAAACATGCGCAGGTAACACGTAAGGCACACACACGTATAAATGACAAGTAAAATACATAGCTCGAGTTGCGATTCGATGTCGATTCGATTAGCATAGCTTGATTATTAGTTGATTAACTTTATCGTATTGTTACTGCCTATGATTCACAGTCGTGGGTCGATTAAAATATGATTAACACGATTCGATTATTGCAATGAACAACACTTACTCCACATAATATAAATAAAATAAAAACATTTCTACAAGTCAAGTTGCGCGAAATCGGTCGTTGACTTTGACCTTGACTTTGACTTTCACTTGCGAAAACACGGGGTGTGACAGGAATGTTGGAGTGGTCATGGGTCGATTTGCATGGAATCATGAGACACGTTTAATGGCTTTTATACACTTGGGTTATGAAACTCTTAATTAATGTAGTATGCTTGCGCTGAAATGTAAACAATGTTTTGTAACGATTATTTTAATAAATGAAAGTTTTATTTGAATTAATGTTATGAGTTCAATGTGATTGGTGGCTAGCTCCTGGTACGTCACAACCTCGTGGGGGTTCCTGCATGTGGTATTTTGGGGGTGTAACAAGTCGATACTCAAACGAAGAATAATTTGGATAACGCCCAATATTATTCTTCGTTTGAGTATCGACTGGGACTTGAATTGGTATCAGAGCCAAGGTTCAATCGTCGATATCAAACGAGTACCCGGGTTCTTAATCGGTGTCTAAGGAATCTAACGGGTCGGCGATTAGGAAGGTCAGCGGTACTGATTTGTCGGAGCAGCGGCGTCGTACTGTTAAGACGGCAGGCAGCGTGTAGGTTGTTCGTACCGTGGCAACTCAGAAACAAGTTGGTTTCCTATCGGGCTGATAAATAGTGGATCGGATTTTTGCGAGAGGAATCCGGTGATAGGTAAAACTTCGGTGAAGACGAAGATTAAAAAAAAGTGTTGAACTTAGAAATAGCAGATTTTTTATTGGAGTTGTTTCTAAGGTTGTTCGAAATCAAAGGCGAGTTAAGGCCTGTGATCCAATTTCAATTCAATTGAGCAACGAAGTCGTAACTGGGGTAGACAAGATCGTAGACATCGTCGGTCAAGAGGATCAACGGTAGCGAAACTTGTAGAGCGGTTGTGGCGGTAGGCAAGACGTGCTTACCTGCGTAACAGCGGCGGCAGTGTGGACTATCGAGAAGAGGTAAATCAAAAGGTTTGTCCAAGGCTTAAGTAAAAGATGAGCCGACTGCAAGGTTCGTCTCTCAGCTCCAGACTGCAAGGTTCATCTCTCGTTTACTCATTGCACTGCATAACTAGTGAACACTTACATATGATATTGCATGTGATTGCACGTTTAGCACAACAATATGAATTCATGTATTACTTGCATGTGTTAACTGATTGGTAGTGCGGTGTTTCCCTAGACATTCATGACCCACGTTTTGTGATCTCATTGTCTTGCTACTCGTGTCTGAGGAACTATTTAACACGAGTTAGGAGGAACTGAGACGAGCATGCAAATCATATTATTATTATGGGTCCACACATAATAATAATGTGGGGTGCATGTGAGTCCCAACGAGGCCTAACAAGTGTGAAAGGGGTTCCATTCCAATATTCGACCAAATGTGAAATATAACGATCCATAGGGGTCATAGCAATGACTGTCTCCTGTTTGAACGTGGTCCTTTCACTTCCCTCTGAACCCTTACGAGTCTCGATGATATTGAGTGATGCCTGAACACGTAACCGAACGTCTAGCGAGCCGTGTAGAAATGTTAGGTGTAGTACGAACGTCTTTGAGACAGATGTCGAAACGTTAAATGTTTGGTCTATACTTTCTCACTTTTCTCGCAACAAATTGACGCCTCAAATTCAGAAGTATGGACACCTCTGTGATTCTCTAACGATTTACCGTGCGTTATTCAATCGACTTGCAAGACCGATAGACAAGAAGATGAACGTGATGCATTACCAACCCTGGTGTTAGGATGACCCTGCTCTCTGACAACGAACCTTAGTAGGTTAACTTCAATCGAGTCCCCAACCCTAGTAAGCAATGTCTGGGAGCCAACTCTTACGAATCAATCGGGGCATAAAACACTGGAAACCGACTAGAATATGGGATGTGTAATTACTAGTGCCATGGGCAGTACCCTAGGACGTGACAAGAACAACGGAGAGGTGGACCCTAAAGGAAAAAGATCGCAAGGATCTATTTTCAAAGCAACAACATTAGAGGAAATGGCCATGGCGACAACAAGGTACTCGCAAATCATAACTTTCAGTATGGAAATGAAGGAGACTTTGACAAGAATTGACCGCTGATAAGTCAAGACGTCAACAACCCAAGGAACAATGACAGTATTGGGAATTCTCATAACAGTAACAAACGCACTGGAAGTGGTGCTCGTGGAAGGGCATTTAGAATTGGAGTAGGCGACGCCAGGCATAATAGCAACATGGTAGCTTGTATGTTTTTGGGTAACTAAACGCTTCGTCTCTGTTCTGTTTAACCCTGATGCCTCTTGAAGACAGACACGTTGTAGAAGTGGATGATGGTGAGCCAACTGAAGTATCACACGTTCACCTAAGGTGCAACTCAATCTTGTTGGTCATGAGTTCGACATTGACCTTCCCCCAGCTACTGTTAGAAGCTTTGTTGTAGTCGATAGTATGGACCAGATTTCCAAGCCTCAAGCAGAAACCTTCTGTAAGGAGGAAATCACATGTATATATCTTCATGGTTGAGATTCACTGATTGTCACCATCACTTTGACGGTGGGAGCCCAGAAGTGTTTCACCTACCTTGCAACCCTATCATTGACTACCGGTGCGCAGCCCGAAGAACTTCCAGGTTTTCCCCCACGTTGTCAGGAGGAATATCAGATGTGTATCACGCCAGAAGCAGTCCTAATTTCTGGCACCTCTTATCATCTTGCGCCTGGAGGGTTGCAAGAACTTTTCAAACAACTTTAGGAACTACTAGATGGGAGTTTTATCGATCTACTCCTCGTCTTGGGGAGCCCGAGCTCTATTGTGGAAATGAAGGACGAGTCCTTTCGTATGTGTACAGACTACCACAAGGTGGTAATCATAGACTGTCACCCTCTATCTCGCATCGACGACCTGCTTGACCCGCTGCAATGATCAAGCTTCTATTCGGAAACCGACTTAAGATCGGACTGTCACCTGATGGGAGACCTAGCGGAGGATGATTCCTCACACGACGTTATAGGCACAATACAGCCACTATGATTTTCTGTTCTTGTTCCAACACACCAGCAGCCTTGGGGATCACAGGAGTAGTATGTATCAACCTCATCTCGCCAGATTCGTCAACCGTATTTATCTATGACGTTTTGAATCACTTCCAGGAGAAAGGAACACCATGAAGGGCACTTGTATTTCATCTTAGAGCTCCTAGGGGAGGAGCAACTCCATGTGAAGTCTGCCTAAGGGTGACTTCAGGATTCGAGAAGTACACTTTCTTGGTCACGTAGTCAACAAAGTAGGGATACACGTGGATCTAGCTAAGATCCATTTTATTAGAAATTGGTCGGCACCAAAGTGTCCTTCGGGGATACAAAAATTTCTTGGTCTCGCTAGATTCTATCTCAGATTCATCGCGGGATTTTCAAAGACCGCGCAACTTTAATCTCTTTAGCACAGCAGAATGCTGTATATTCGTGGGAGACAAAACAGGAGGACGTCTTTTCAGCTTTTGAAACCCAACTCTACAATGCACTGAGCATCGTATTTACCCGAGGATACGGGTGATCTAGCGGTATACCATGATGGTTCGAATCAGAGTCCCAGTTACACGCCGATGCAACACAAGAAGGTGATGGCTTACGTAGTGGATTTACAAGAAGAATTGCACGAGTCACAACCTGCGGTGGAAGCCATGGTCTTTGGATTTAAGTTGGAGGCATTACTTGGACGGTACCAAATGCACTAATTAGACCGATCACAAGGGCCTCCCGTGTACCCTTGTTTCGAAAGAGCTAAACATGTGATGGCATCGCTGGATGAAACCTTTGAATGATTTCTATTGTGAAACCTAGAAGTGTACGAGCCTCGCAACACACCATCGACTCTAACCTACCTGATCAGATTCGCCCTGTTCGAACCGAAGCACTGAAGGAAGAGAATTTTCAAGTTGAGTCCATGTAGGGCATGGAGGAGCAACTTTTGGCAAATCGGGCGATACCCACTACCTCATGGAGCGAATATGGGTCTCACTATATAGCAATCCAAGGGAACTTGTGTTGAGCGAAGCACACCAGCCCTGATATTCTAGTCGTCTGGATTTTGATAGGAGATATTAGGATCTCTAAATCTAGTACTGGCAACCGGGCATGAAGATTCATATAGCAAAGTATGTGAACGATATTTAACTTGTGCGAAAGTCGAGGTAGAATATCAGAAACCTTCTAGTTTGTGTCTGATGTGCTAAAAACGGGTTAACTAAACTAACTAAATTTACCCTAATTCTAGACCCTCTAAGTTTTAAATTTATAAAACTAAGACTCTCTAAACCCTAAAACACACAACCGGCAAGTGTACCGATCGAATGTAGTATAGCCTAAGGAAGTCCGAGTATCGAACCCAAGAGACTCTACTGACTACGCTACTGACTCTATCTAGACTAAAACTGACATGACTTAACCATTTGTTTATTGAGGGGGGGTTTTCTAAAAATCCTAATAATGCAAATAATGAAAACTAGCTAGACTAGACGAACTAGACACGAACTCTCACGAAGACTGAACTCAAGGATGATGAGGGAACTACCTAGACAGGAATCCTGATTGCTTTTAGTTATGATTATAATTGGAAGTTGTCTGCTATGGAACCGGGATCTTGAAATTCTCACCTATCGGGAAATCTAAGGACCTTTTCAAGAGCACGCTAAGATCCCCTAAAGGTTGTTAAACTACCGGTTTTAGACTCTCTTGCAAGACATCTAATGGTGTTTATAAAAGTATCCTACAAGGCTCACTCCCTTACGAGACCTAAACCTAGGATAGGTTTGTTTTCTCAGTTAGACTTGCTAGACAGCAGCAAATAGGTTAACTTTCTAAGAAGGACCCACCTTGCGGTTTAATCACTTAGACCTAGCAATAATCTCACACTTTACAGCTATTGACGATTAGTAGAACACTTGATTTTATTAAATTACCAAATATTACTTCTAAGGTTACTTACATGATTTTCACCCTAAAGGATTAAAGGTTTATTATGTGATATAGACACTCACCAAAACCTAAAACCCTAGCCCGACTCTATTCCGTGATAAAGACCGTCACCAAGATTCAAGCGAAGCAATAATCAATAATAAAATAACATCAAGCACACAAACACATCTAACTGATAAAACAAACCGTTTACAATTTATAAACAATCCATAGCATTCAAAAATCCAAGAATAATCAAACGTAAGCAATCATTCATCCATGTCTAGGTAGTAACAGAAATCTAGCCGATAATCATGTCTAAAATCAACATAACAATCATGGTCAAAACATAATTTATCATCAAATAACAAGAAACAAACGAAAACGAAAGATTACGAAAGTATAAAACCCGAATTCTTTGATCACGTATGCTCCCGCGCTTCAACAATGATTCCACGCCTTCCCGAACCTTCAAACCTCTGAAATCAGGCTTCCGAACTCCCCAAAGAACTTTAAAATTCGTGATGTTGTTGTTGTTCGATGTTTTTCCCTCGTTCCTCTCAAAATCGTCTGATATATTCAACAGTAATCGCCCCCCAAGATTGCGGCTGATGATGATTTTTTTTATAATAATTCCATCCCTTAATGATGATGGCAGCCTTTCAATCGCATGTGTTTCTTGGTGTTGGGCCGATTTGGTGGCTGCCCCAAAATCCTATCGAGATGTTGCTGCACTTATTGATGGATTTTAGAGCCCAAATAGTATATAATATAGCTCCAAAAATTAATGATGATGTCGATGAATGATGATGGTACTAGCTTCCTGATTATAAGAGCCCCCTTCCTTTATTTTCTCAAATCTATACTATATAATAAAAGAAACTTGTTTTGGGACACTTGTCATTCTCTCATTTAATTGATTAAAATTATTAATAATACTAATAATAATATTAACATTAAATAATTATATCCAAAAACAAGTTTAATTAGTGGAGATACCATACGTGTGACAAATCTAACAAAAGTGAGGTTCAAGAAATATAAAAAAATATATTAATCCGATATAAAAATAATAATGAATTAACTTTGTTTAAAAATGAGTTTTTAGATATTATTATAAGTTAGATTGGATTAGATTAGATTAACAAACTAGGTTAGAACCCCGTGTATTACACGGGTTGAATAAATATAATTTTATATGCTAAGTAATAAAATGGTAAACACATGTCTTACACGAATAATGTAATCCGTTAAAACAATTAGTCATCAAGATGCGTTTTCTAACAAAAGGAACTTTTAGATACTATTTACTTATTGTAACATCTCACTTTATTTTTTATTAGGTTAGAGAGTTGTGTATTACATGGTTTATAACATTTTACTTTCTTTTATTTATTATCAGGTTAGAAACTTACGTGTTACCTGATGTTGGATAATCAGCAGAAAAAAAAGAAAATAAATATTTTAGTAAAAAATAATAAATATACAAGAGATAAGCTGGATATTATGATTTAATATTATTATTTCATTGGAGTGTAAAACGGGATAATGGGATCCTTTATTAGAAATAGGATTCTAAATACATGTATAAAAAAATATATATGTTCTACATGTATTGAATAAATTCTTTTAACGAAACCTGTTTTGGGACACTTGTCATTCTCTCATTTAATTGATTAAAATTAATAATAATAATAATAATAATAATAATAATAATTAATCTAAATTAATTCAAATTCTTATTATTGCATGCTTTTTAAAATGTGTTAATTTTCTTCCGAAGCCTAATCCACCGTTTTAACTTTTAATTAATGAAAATGGTCCATGTGAGCATGAATATTATATAGACACCATATAAATAGATTTATTCGAATGTAACAAAAAAATATAAAACCTTAATATATCAAAAAATTTATAATCAAAATAATGGATCAAGAGTCTTGTGAGCATGAATATTATATACACACATCATGTAGTTAGATATTTACTCGAATGTAACAGAAAATATAATAAAAAAATGATATATCAAGAATTTATGATCAAAATAATGGATCAAGTGTCTTGCGAGCATCTATATCTATACTATATAATAAAATAAATCTGTTTTGGGACACTTGTTATTCTCTCATTTAATTGATTAAAATTATTAGTAATACTACTAATAATAATAATATTTAATCTAAATTAATACAAATTCTTATTATTAATAGTATTTAATCAAATCTAAAATCTAATCTAATACAAATTTTTATTATCAATAATATTTAATCAAATCTAATAAGAATTCATACGAATTCCAAAGTTGATATTAACTTTCAAATAATTAAAAAAAGAATCTACCAACATCACAAATGTTTCTGTTAAATTCGATTAATTAATTTGTTCAACAATTACTATTATCTTTATCATTTAGTACGGTTAACCGATTTATCATCATACAACCTCCCACCTATTCAATCATATGATTTTTCAATCTTATATTAACTAAATAAATAAAAATTAATATTCAATCTTATCCTACTTTAAATATAAAAAAATCTGTTAGTTCAGATTAATATTCAATCTTATCCTACTTTAAATATAAAAAAATCCGTTAGTTTTTTTAAATATTTTTTCTATTATTTGGTATATAAAATCATATTTATTTAACCCATGTAATACACGGGGGTTTTAAAAAATATAACTTTTTTTATTATTTGGTAAACAATATTACATTTATTCAACCTGTGTAATACAATGGTTTTAAAGATATAATTTTTTTTTATTATTTGGTATATAATATTACATTTATTCAACCCGTACAGTACATATGGTTCTTATAGATATAACTTTTTTTATTATTTAAGATATAAAATTACATTTCTTCAACTCGTGCAATAAAGGAGGCTTTTGAAAAGATAATGTTTTAATATTTGGTATATAAAATTCATTTATTCAACCCGTGTAATACACGGGATTATAACCTAGTGTATATTATATATGATAGTGGCTCAATTATCTTCACCTCCAAGTAATATATTAGCAGCCCTTTTCTACATGTATATTATATAATTCATATTTTCATATAGAGCTAGCGGGATCGGCCCACTCAAAGAAAATAGCGGTGAATTTCCTTCGGTCTCTGGCATCCTACTCTGGCCAACTGGCTGGTCATTGCCATATTACTTGTTTTTGCTCCAATTATACCAGGATCTGCCAAAACACAAAATAATATAATATACTACTAAAATCTAAAAAATAATAAATAAAAATTATACAAAAAGTATACACTTTACACGGGACAAATATGTATATTTTACCACACATCAGTGTCAGCAACCAGAAACACCGATTTGGAAATGGGAACAAATTGCCACGGATTTTGTCACTAGTCTACCTAAAGCTCAAAACGGAAACAATATCACCTGGGTGACCGTTGATTGTCTCATGTAACCAGTACACTTTCTTGCAATCAAGGAAAATTGACAAGTCTTCGTATCCTGTGAGTAATTACCTGTGAAGGGCGGTTTCTAGGCACGGGGTGCCAACTCCTGTCACCTCTGATTTTGATCTATACCTGATTTATGACAGGCAATACACAACACCCTTGGCTCACGTCTAGACATGAGCATTTCTTATCACCATAGGACAACGGTCAGAGTAAAGGGACCATCCTGTCACTCGAAGACATGCTGCGAGCATGTGTGTGATTGACTTTAGTAAAAATTGGAAGGACACTTACCTTTGGCCGAGTTCTACTGCAGTAGTTACCATTCTAGTATTTCAGACAGCTCTGTTTGAGGCATTGCATGGACGATAATGCCAATCTTCTTGTTGGACTAAGGTGGGTGACAACTGTAACACCCCGTGTTTTCACGAGTGAAAGTCAAAGTCAAGGTCAAAGTCAACGACCGATTTCGCGCGACTTGACTCGTAGAAATGTTTTTATTTTATTTATATTATGTGGAGTAAATGTCGTTCATTACAATAATCGAATCATGTTTACCATATTTCAATCGACCTACGACTGGGAAGGATAAGAAGTAACAATGCGATAAAGTTAATCAAGCTATGCTAATCAAATCGACATCGAATCGAACTCGAACTGTGTATTTTACTTGTTGATTATATGTGTGTGTGTGCCTTACGTGTTACCTGTGCATGTTTATTTTATTTTATGTTATGTTGTGACAATCAAGCGAACTCAATCGAACTCGAAGTCTAACTCGAATGTAAGCGAACCCGAACCCGAATTCCAAGTCGAACCGTATAAGAAGTAGTTGGGACTGAAAGTAATTTGACTAGGAAACCCTATCGAATCGCTCGCAAATCGAAACCGAAGCAACATCGCACCGAACGCACCAAAGCAGGTGGCATCCGCACGGATGGCCAATCCGCACGGATGGCCAATCCGCACGGATTGCCAATCCGCACGGATTGCCAATCCGCACGGATGACCTATCCGCGCGGATAGCCTATCCGGGTACGTGCCATGCGCACGGCTCACCCCTTTCCCTTTTTGGCATCCTATAAATACACTGGTCACTCTCCAACTTTTCCACTTTTGGCAAGTGACGCCCGAACCACGCGCATTCTTCACTTTTTTCTCAGATTTCTCTCAATCCAGGTAAGATCTTGCACTAATTCTTGTATGTTCCTGATCACTACACAATTCTACACCTTTCCATCTTTCAAATCTTCACTTTTAACCATGAAATCATCCGGATTTGAGGTATTCTCGGGCAAGTGACGTCATAATGAAGTTCTTATGAACTTCAAGCTTGATCTCATTCCACCAAGAATAAATCAGATCTAAACAATTTCTACAAGTTTTCACAAGAACCTCACCTAAATCTAAACTTTTCTAAGGATAAAAGAGTTGAAAGAAATAAACCTAAGTTCTCTCCTTCTTTTACCCTTGAAATCGGTACGAATCTGATCGGTTTAGTGTTCTACTCGTCAATAGTGATGCACTAGTCATAGATCTGGATTTTACCCAGCAGACACCTGATTTCGGGGTCAACCAGAATGACCGTTCTGAGTCGTCGACAGGCCGAGTTAGGGTGGTTCCTGCCCGGTCTAGTCAAGCGGGTGAGAACACAATTCCAAGTGGTTGCCACGAAATCAGAACGTCTCGATAAACGACAACAGAAACCCAGAGTAGACGAACGAAACAATCAGACCAGAGGCTGTCCACACGGACCAGCTATCTGCACGGACAAGCTGTCCGCACGGACAAGCTGTCCGCACGCACAGGCCTTACGGACGGGTTGTCACCCGGACGAGCTACCCTTGGGACCCACTTTCCAAACAAGGTTTGAGTATCGACGGATGAGCAATCCGGACGGACGACCTCTGAATGGATTACTCTTCGGATCATGAGATACTAAGGCCTTAAAATAAATTCAAACAGTGGTCATCCGCACGACCAAGTCGTACGCACGGATTACCATTGTCCGCACGGACTACCGTCCGGACGGATTGTTGTCCGCGCGACCGGCTTGAAAGGTAGAAACACTTATGTGTTTTCTAAATGCTACAACGAAAACTCCAAAGCACAAGCCATCATACACAAACATATCTCACACTTAAGAAGAAACAATCCACTTGAACGTTTATTCGCACAGACAACTTGTCCGCACGGATAAGCCATCCGCACGCACAACTAATCCGCACGGATTACCACCCGCACGGACAGTCGTACGCACGGATAGCTTATCCGGATGGATCACCATCCGCACGCATCACCATCCGCACGGATAGGTCATGCGCACGGATGACTCCCTCTCACGGATAGCTGGTCCGCACGATCAGCCATCCTAACCACGCTCACCTTGTACTGTTTTACGCGCCACTTAACATTACGTTATCGAATCTATTCAGGCTAACCGTACTCGCTGTTAAAGCGCTCCCTTCAATCCACAATCGCTGTGAGTATACTCGAACCCTTTTTGCTTTAGCACTTTTGGGTGTTACATACGTTACGAATATTCAAACTACAACAATCACACTACTCAAGCTATTTTAACGCTAAACCGTTTATGCATGTTATACGTGGCTTATGAATGCTTGTTGTTATGTTTACACATGGAATGCTGTCTACCTGCCTTAGCAACGATAGTACTATAGTTTGGACTCAGCACCCGTTCACACGGGGCTTGTTAAGGATCTTTTACTTGCATTGATTACGGTGGTAATCATGTATTGCGAACTGCCTCGGGCAGTCAACCCGCAGTCATTGGTATCGATGGATCTATGTCGATAACTAACGTGCTTCATTTCACTATGTGTACGTGCTGGTTATGCGTAAACGAATTCGAACTCTATATGCTATTATCAAACTTGTATGCTCACCCTTACATTTTATGTATTGACTTTATTTTAACGTATGTGACAGGTGCCTAGGTTGTTTATATGCTTCTCGGGCTGTGATGAACTCGAAGCTAGGAACCGGAGTCTAGAAACCAACGAATAAACTAGTTATGTTAAATCTGAGTTGTCGGAACAGAATAATTGTTTAGTTTTGTTTGTAATAACTTGTTTGCTATTTGAGACATGGTATGGGACATGTTAACTTAAATTGAATGGTAATGATAGTTGTTATGGAAACTTCTGGACAATCTGTTTCACTCAGTGCCATGCCCCGATGATTCCGCCATCGGTTGGGGTGTGACAGATTGGTATCAGAGCCATAACTATAGGGAATTAGGCAAGACTCGACCTAGTCCGGGACGAAGTCTTAGAGACCTAGTCTATAGTTAAGAACCAACAGACCAACTCACGCGTATGCGTAAACTCGCCACTATCACTCACTCTTTTCTATCACTGCACACGAAATTTTCAAGTTGTGAACAGGCAATGAGGCTGAGAATAGGTGTGAAAACCGTAAACTCTCGACTAAAGTTGCCTAATCAGCTTGCGTTTTAGCTACAAACGAGGAGAATCATACCAAATTAGGAGTGAAATCCATATTTTGATGAATAATCTCCTCAATTTTTATCAAAAACAAGGACGGAAGTTGCAAGATAGGGGTGAAACCCTAACCTTGATGACTCGTCCTGCTATTATACAAAACTCTCACCAAAGTTCGATGGACTCCAACGATCTAAAGACACAATGTAACCAATGGGAATTGCGCCAACGCCCAAGAACCGAGGCAAAGGCATAGTCCTGGAGGTAATTGTGCACACAAGATCCTTGCGAATAGTCGAGCCACTTTGGTTAGTCGAAGTCTGTTAGCCGCAGACAATCTACTTCTGATTTATCGACCCTTATGAGGATTTTATGTGTTTTTCTGTTATTTGTTTAAGTTTTGAGGTACTATTGGTTTCGACCCAACACTATTGCTTCTGCTAAAAACACAAAACTCACACGACACGACACGACACGACATTGACAAATGACTCGCGCTACACTGCTTTCGAACACTCGCAAACTCTGAATACTAGGTTTCTGTTTTCGGACTGCTTTTAGTGATTAAGTTATACGTGTTTCTTGCTGTTATGCTTACGTGTTTAGGAATATTGTGATTATGTGCTCTATGTGTTTATGTGATTTTGTGCAATTCTGTGATTTTGGTGACTATATGCGTTTACGTGGTACGTGTTACTGAGCTTTAGTAGTAGTAGACGTGTGAGGTGAGATTCGAATACATGTGTTGAGTTCCATGGCGATGTCTATTGCAGACAATGTCGTCTGGATCCCGTCATCCACTCTCTCGCCAGGAAAAGAAGGACAGACGCCTTGCTTCCATCGTCGCAAAAGCTGTAGCAAAGGCGGTAAGCGATGCCTATGAGAATGCCAGTAAATCATCCGAGGAATCGAGGACTGAAGGTCCTAGAGCTGTCGCAAGACCTTTCAGTTTCAAACAATTCAAGTCATGTGGGCCGAAAGAATTCACAGGCGAAGGAGGTCCTACTGCACTATTCCACTGGTTTGACTCTATCGAGGTTACTCTGCGACAAAGTGGTTGCCCTGAGGACCTTCGAACTCTGAACGCTACCGGCGTCTTTCAGTCCCGTGCTTTGGACTGGTGGACGGCCGAGAGGAACAAGAGAGGGAATGATGCAGCTTACGGTTTGTCGTGGGACGAGCTCAAGGAAGTCATGCTAGAGGAATTTTGCCCTCCTCACGAGCGTCAAAAGCTTGAAGATGAATTTTGGCACATACATCAGAAGGATGGAGACAATGCTGGTCTTACTGCTCGCTTCAAACAGCTCAGCATTATCTGTCCCGACCAGGTCAAGACTCCTGATATGACCATCAAGAAGTACATCCGAGCTTTGCCCGACTGCGTTGCTGATTTCGTGCAAGCGGCTAAGACTACCACGATCGAGGAAACCTATCTGCTGGCCGCTGAAATCAATGACAAAAGGGTTAAGGCTGGGGTGTGGGACAAGACCTCCAAGCATCTGCATCAAGCCACTACTGCTGCACCAACTGCTGAAACCACCTCGTCGAGCAACAAGCGAAAGAACAAGAGAAAGAACAGCTCCACCAACAAGAACTGTGCGATTACTGCTGCACCGATTCAAGCTGTACCTGCTCAACAGCGTCAAGTAGCGGCGGCTGTGGCCAATGCACCGCCTGCAAAGCGTGCATATACTGGACCACACCCGCTCTGCCCTACTTGCACCTATCACCACCCGACAGCTATTCAATGCCGTTTTTTGTGCTCACTGCAACGTGTACGGCCATTTCACTGCCAACTGCCGTATACGTCAAGCTCCTGCCAATCAAGCTCTACTCGCTGCCCCACAGGGTCAACAAGCTCCTCCGGCACCCGCAGTCAAAGCCAGAGCATGCTTCACGTGTGGCGACCCAAATCATTTCGCCAACATGTGCCCAAACAGAGTAGTGAAACAAGAACTGCAACAACAGCCGCCGCAGCAACAGCAACAACAGGCAGCACGCACCAGAACCTTCAATCTCAATGTGCGTCAAGCCCAGGCCGACAACAACGTGGTCAATGGTACGTTCCTTGTGAATGGTATTTATGCTTCATGTTTGTTTGATACTGGAGCCGATAATTGCTTTGTGTCGATCGAATTTGAGAAACTCCTTAGTCGTAGACGTTCCCGACTCTCCTCTGCATTCGATGTTGAAGTCGCTACCGGAAGAACTGTCGCTGTAAACTCTGTTATTCGTGATTGCACTCTCGAGCTCAACAATCACATCTTCTCAATTGATCTCATTCCGATGCAACTCGGAAGTTTCGACGTCATAGTAGGCATGGACTTTCTTCACGAAAACCATGCCGAAGTTGTGTGCTTCGATAAGATGTTTCGTTTTTCGCTCGCAAATGGTGATTCATTGTGCGTTTATGGTGATACTACTTCGAAGGGTCTCAAGCTTATGTCATGTCTCCAAGCTAGCAAGTATCTCCGCAAGGAATACAGAGCTTTCTTGGCTAACATTGTAGCAGCGGAGAAGGAAAAGAAAGAGAAGAAGGAAGTGAAAGATGTTCCTGTGGTTCAAGAATTTCCTCAAGTTTTTCCAGAGGATCTTCCCGGACTACCTCCAAAGCGCGATATTGATTTTCGCATTGATCTCATCCCTGGAGCTAATCCTATCGCCAGAGCTCCTTATCGACTCGCGCCGTCCGAAATGAGCGAACTCTCAACCCAACTCCAGGAATTACTTGAAAACGGCTTTATTCGCCCGAGCACCTCTCCTTGGGGCGCACCAGTCCTTTTCGTCAAAAAGAAGGACGGATCGTTCCGGATGTGCATCGACTACCGGGAATTGAATAAGTTGACTATCAAGAACCGCTATCCTCTGCCTCGAATCGACGATTTGTTTGACCAACTACAAGGCGCTACGTGTTTCTCGAAGATCGATCTGCGTTCAGGATATCACCAGCTGCGTATACAAGAGGAGGATATACCCAAAACCGCATTTCGTACTCGTTACGGCCATTACGAATTTGTTGTCATGCCATTTGGCCTAACCAACGCACCAGCAGTTTTCATGGACCTGATGAATCGAGTGTGTAAACCATATCTCGACCGTTTCGTCATCGTGTTCATCGACGATGTCTTGATCTATTCCAAAACGAGAGCCGAACACGTGCAACATCTACGTTTGGTTCTCGAGTTACTCCAGGGGAACCAACTCTACGCCAAATTCTCCAAGTGCGAGTTTTGGTTAGGGGAGGTTCAATTTCTGGGTCACATCGTAAATAGTCAGGGTATTCACGTCGATCCTGCGAAGATCGAAGCTGTTAAGAGCTGGGTTACGCCTAAGAACCCGACTGAAGTCCCCTCCTTTCTTGGGCTAGCGGGCTATTATCGACGATTCATCGAAGGATTCTCGAAGATTGCTGTACCACTTACCTCTCTCACGCATAAGGACCAGCCTTTTGTCTGGGGAACCAAACAAGAGTCTGCCTTTCGAACCCTCAAATACATGCTTTGTAATGCTCCTGTACTCACACTACCCGACGGGAACGATAATTTCATTGTCTACTGTGATGCTTCCAACCTTGGTCTCGGTTGTGTCCTAATGCAACGGGACAAGGTCATAGCTTACACATCTCGTCAGCTCAAAATCCACGAGAAGAACTATACAACCCACGATCTCGAGCTAGGCGCAGTTGTTTTTGCATTAAAGATTTGGCGACACTACCTGTATGGTACAAGGTGTACGATCTTCACCGATCACAAGAGCCTACAACACATCTTTAATCAGAAGGAACTAAATATGCGTCAACGCCGATGGGTAGAACTTCTCAACGATTACGACTGTGAGATTCGTTATCACCCAGGCAAGGCAAATGTTGTTGCCGACGCACTTAGCAGACAGAGCTATCTGCTTAGCACTCGTAATGTTCAAGCCCAGCACAACCTCGAAGCTCTCATTCGCGACGCCCAGCATGCATGTTTCAACGAACGCACTTTGAAGAAAGAAAGAATCTACCACGATGGAGCCCAACTCGTGAGCAAATCAAATGGGATATTCCACTTCTTAGACCGAATTTGGATTCCCAAGCGAACCAACCTGTGACAGATTATCATGGATGAAGCCCACAAATCCCGATACTCTATCCATCCCGGTGCTGACAAAATGTACCATGACCTTCGCTATAGGTACTGGTGGCCGAGTATGAAACGGGATATCGCTCTCTACGTCGGAAAATGCCTAACCTGTGCTAGAATCAAGGCTGAACATCAAAGACCCTCTAGCTTGCTCGAACAACCACCAATTCCCATGTGGAAGTGGGAGAGCATAGCTATGGATTTCGTAACCAAACTTCCAACCACGTCGTCAGGTCACGACAGCATATGGGTTGTTATTGACCGTTTGACCAAATCAGCTCACTTTCTGCCAATACGGGAAGACTACAAGGTAGAACGATTAGCCCGAATCTACACCGACGAGATCATTTGTCGACATGGGACGCCTCGTGACATCATCTCTGATCGTGATGCTCGATTCACTTCACGATTGTGGGAAACGTTTCAAACGGCACTCGGTACAACGCTTAATCTAAGTACTGCGTTCCACCCACAAACCGACGGTCAGACTGAAAGAACGATTCATACGCTTGAAGACATGCTCCGTTCGTGTGTTCTAGACTTCGGTGGTAATTGGGATAGACACCTTCCGTTAGTCGAATTCTCGTATAACAACAGCTACCAGGCTAGCATCCAGATGGCACCTTTCGAGGCCTTATACGGAAGAAGATGTCGATTGCCTATTGTGTGGCACGAGATCGGTCACTCGCAACTAACCGGTATTGATGATAATTCCAAGTCAAAAAAGCAATTCAAAACAAGGAAAAGGGGGACTATTAGGACCGGATGCAAAGCTCAACTTATGATTTGCACTGTGGACGGTAGATTATATACAGTCAAGAGATTTGTTGATGGTCATAACCATAAGTTTGTTTGTGAAAATGACATTCACATGCTCCCAGCTTACAGACAATTGTCAGATGTCCAGGAGGAGATGGTATGGGAACTAGGCACTTTAAACCTTGGTCCTGTCAAAGCTTTCCATATAATGAGGAAACGTTATGGTGGTTTCGAGAACGTTGGTGCCACAGTTGATGATTGCAAAAATTTTAGGAAGCGAATAAACAGCTATATAGGAGAGTATGACGCTGACATGGTTATAAATAGGATGACTGACAAAAAAGAATATTTAGCTGATTATTCGTTTGAATACTCTGTTGATGATGGCAAACGTTAACTAGGTTGTTCTGGGCTGATGGTTTATGCAAGCTTAACTATATGGAATTTGGCGATGTGATATCGTTCGATGCAACCTTCAAGACAAACAGGTAACTGTTTCAAAGACAAACATGTTTTGTTACTGATTTTTCGCATGTTTTGTCTGCTAATGAGGGTTCAATATCGCAAGTGTAGACAACAGAGTTGTGTTGAATATATCGCATGCCTTTTCCCCCTGGTTTCGCATTTGATTTTTATTAATTCGCATATAATAAATGTGATTTCACATTTGTTGTTCAGGTACAAGATGGTGTTTGTTCCGTTCACAGGCATTGACAACCACTGTCGGAATGTAACACTCTCAGCTGGGTTGTTGGCATCAGAGAGTATTGAATCATATAAATGGCTTCTAAATTCATTTTTAAAGTCATTTGGTCGGCAGCCTAATGTTGTAGTGACGGATCAAGACCCTGCTATGAAACAGGCTACTGAGGAGGTTTTCCCTATTAGCAGACACAGATTGTGTATGTGGCACATAATGAAAAAAGTGGCAGATAAGGTAGAGCATGCAACATTTTTGTGTTTTTGTTGGTGTTATTTTTTATTATTATAGTTTTTTGTAATAGACTGATATAAAATGCATTTATTGTTAAAGGTTGGGCACGAGTTGTGCAATAATGACGAGTTTAAAAGGAGGATGTGCGACATTGTTTGGACCGATTCGATTGAGCCCGAAGAATTCGAGAGACAGTGGAAGTTGGTGATGATTGAGTTTGGTCTTACTGAAAACAAATGGATTGATGATATGTTTGGGATGAGATCCATGTGGATTCCGGCTTTTTACCTGCATGAGCCAATGTCAGGTCTTATGAGAACAACTTCAAGATCAGAGAGTGAGAACCATTTTTTTTTGTCAGTTTGCTAATTCACAACTCACACTCGTAGAGTTTATGAATCATTTTGATGGGGCAATGGATGTTCAAAGGTTCAATCATAGAAAAAATGATCATATTTCAAGATATACTGAGCCAGCTGATTGGAGTCGAACTACATTGGAAAAAGATGTTGCTAAGATCTACACCAGGTCTATATTTTTTGATCAGCAATCAGAGATTCATGGAACAATTTCCGAATGTTTGCCGATGGACACCAAAGTTGAAGGTCCACGTATCAGAATATTATTGAAGGACTTTACAGCACATGGTGATGGTTTATTGGAGGTATTTTTCATGTTTTTTTAGATATGCGAATTTTTTACATTACATATGCGATTTTAGTTTATTTACTTTACATTAACTTTTTAGAATTGCGAAATTGTTATGTTCCACATGCGATATTAATTTTACTTAATTACATGATTATTTAAACATGCGAAATTGTTATCTTTATACATGCGATTTTAAATCTTATTATTGTTATTTTTTTTGGTTATTTTTGCTAGGTGTGGTTCAAGAATCTTGAAAATGATGTAACTGCACAGTGTAGCTGTTTGCGTTTTGAGCAGTATGGGCTGCTATGCAAACACATCTATTTTCTTTTCAAGATGTTTGGTGTTAAAGAAATACCAAACAAATATGTTATGAAGAGATGGACGAAGGATGTGGTGCCGAATGAGTTGAATGTGAAGTACAATTTAAATGTGGGTGGCAAGGATGTGCAACACAAGGCTAAACGGATTGCTCGTGAAATCATTCATACAGGGGAGTATTTGGTTAGTAATTTGATTTCCGACCTTGATCAACTTGTTTTAGTGAGGGATCAAATGATGCAGCTTAAAGAGAGAGTTGATCAGAGTCGCATAACCAAGCAACTTGATCCAAAATTTGACCGATTTTCAAAGTTGATTGGTTATCAACAACCAGTAACTAATGCCCCCCTACTGTTCGTGTGCCGGCTGGTATAAGAAACAAAGGCCGCGGCTCGCATAGAAGGATTTTATCTAAGAAGGAACAAATGATCAGCCGCAAAGGGAAAAGGTCAAGGACATGTAGTGTATGCAATGTAAAAGGTCATGACATTCGGACTTGCGAGGAGCTGAAGGCAAACAACAAGGTAAACAGCAAAAAAAGAAGAAGAAGGGTGTCTAGATTGAAGATGGTTTGAGAGACAAAGACAATGAGGGTGAAGATGATGAAGAGGAAGATGACTTTGAAGATTACATTAGTGATGATGGATCCGATGAAGATCAGTGGGAAGAGGTGTCTGGAGATGAAGATGACGAGGATGAGTAATGTTTTTTTAAATGTAAATGCGAATTTACACGGAACACATGCGATTTTATATTCATTTATGTATATCATTTTTCACATGCGATTTTAGTATTATAAACATGCGATTTTATATGCATCAGTTTATATTTATTTATATGATTTTTCACATGCGATTTCTCCTCTAATACATGCGATTTTGAGTTATCTTGTATTTTTTATGTTATTGTGGCAAAGATCCCTAAATCATTCATGCGATTTTAAATTATATTAAAGCATAAGATTTGTTCAAAACATATATCCAAAATAATAGTTATTGTCTAACACAGCCACAACCACAAAAGGATTAAAAATATAAATTAGTTACTTGAAGAAATGATTTTGTCACGTTCAGAAGAGCTGAACTTCATATTCTCCTTCACAGTGTTCAGAGCATCTGTTAGGAAAGAGAAGGCCAAGTCATCAGATCAAGATTGCTCCTTTAGGTGATCCAAAGCTCTGTCTCTGAATGTTGATGGTGGTTCTTGAAGTAGCTTTTCCCATACTTCTTGATTGTTCTTGATTTGTTCAAGGATTTTGCCCTGCACATCAAGAATCAGATGAGAAGAGGTGACATCAGTGCTTGAAAATAGCTCTTTGATTGCAATGGTTTTGATTTTTTCTATATCTTCAGATGCCATTTTTGTTGTCTGTGTTTTTGTGTGTGTTTTATTTGGTCTTCTATGTCTTAATATGGAAGGTAGTTATCAAGGTTTTTTATATTAATATAGTAAATTTATTATATAGGTAGGGTGGTAAGTTCAGTAGTATTCATTGTAAAACTTATCATTACATGTCAAATTATAGTCACATCGTTAATAAATTAAGTTTTTGTATATAAAATAATATCATTTTTAGTTTTTAAGATTAGTAGTTTTTTTTTTGTTTTGTATTTTTATTACAAAGTATTTTTTTAAGTTTTTTTTGCACTCTTCCTGATTCGAAATCGCATTTGATTCGAAAGTAATTCGCAAACCGTAAGAAACAAACATTTAAATATCTTTTTCTATGATATCGCATGTGTAATTTATCTGAAATCGCAAACTATGAAAGATTTTGTAAGGGTTTGAAAACGCATGTGCATTATCCAGAAATTCGCAAACTATATGAAATCTCAAAGAATTCTTAACTTTTTTTCTGATATCGCACATGCATCCCATGAATTCGCAAACTATATGAAATGTCAAAGAATTCTTTTTTATACCGAATTTGCATTTGTATTGTCGACGTTTTCGCACATGATTTGACAAACTGTATCATATTCTTCTATAGTCAGTGCATACAGAATTTCTAAATTCATCAGAAGTTCATTTTCTCAGAAGAATTTGGTGAATAGGAATCGATCGTTTTGGTGAATAAGAATCGATCGATTTTTTGTTAATTGTTATAATTTCGTTTTTGGTTTTGATTTAGGATCTTTCGTTATGATTTTTGAGGTTTTGTTTGCCGTTATCATCAGGTGTTTTGATCTTAAATTTGATGTTTTTAACCTTGGTGGTTTCTTTTTATGAATCCTATGTTGATAAATTTAATAGAAAAACGCGCTGTTTAAGGAAGATGATCCGACGGTTGTAGACGACGCGTACATAATGTACGATTAGAGTATTTGTATGATAACCGGCCTCTATATATATATATATATATATACATATATAGGTAAAGGGTACTGTACAAATTCCCTTATCGTACATTAAGTACGCTACAATCTCAGCCGTCAGATCATCTTCCCGCAATGAAAATCGCATGTTTTTTTTTTTTTTTTTGTAATAATTTCGCATGTGATAATTTTGATGAAACAACAGGTGTTTTTTTGTAACAATTTCGCATGTGGTAATTCAATTTCGCATGTGATAATTTTGATGAAATAGAAGGTTGTTTTTTTGTAACAATTTCGCATGTGGTAATTCAATTTCGCATGTGATATTTTTGATGAAATAGCAGGTTGTTTTTTTGTAACAATTTCGCATGTGGTATTTCAATTTCGCATGTGATAATTTTGATGAAATAGCATGTTGGTTTTTGTAACAATTTCGCATGTGGTCAAAAAAACAACATGCGATTTCAATGCGGGAAGATGATCTGACGGCTGAGATTGTAGCGTACGTAATGTACGATAAGCGCATTTGTACGTTAACCAGCCCCTATATATATATATATATATATATATACTATTATTTAGCAACAAGTTTGTTCATTTATAAGTTGTACATGTTGCCAAGTGTGTGCATTTATAAGTTGTGCATGTTGGTTAAACACGGCATAACGTGTGTGTAGTTAAACGTTTTTACGTCGTCTATTTTTTCCCGTTTGATAGGTTCATCGTAACGCTCGGATCCTACGACTTATTTATTTTTTTATATGTTTTACGTTTTGGTTTAATTTCTTCGTATTAACACGCTGCAACTTTAGTGTTAATGGTCGCTAGTAGTAGTGTGGCATTGGTGTTCGCCCATGCCGCAACGCGAGGGTGCTTAATACTAGTTATATATAAAACATTAAACCTTTATTCTTATATTAGTGTAAAAAAATTACAGAGAAAATTATTCAAACCCATTAACCCGCGTTATTAGATTTGAGTTTTTTAATTATGTTTTTTTTTATTTTTTTTATTTTATAAAACCCATTAACCCGCGTTATTAGATTTGAGATTTTTAATTACGGTTTTTTATGGTTTCCTACATTATATTGATTAAGAGTACAGATCAAACAATTTAGGGGCCGGTTCAAACCATAGTTCTAAGAAAAGAGAAAACATGTTACAAATTTTATAGAAGAAAAAAATAACAGAATAAACTTATTTAAAGGAATGACTTCATAGAATATTTTATAGAAGAAAATAAAAACACAAAATAACATATTTAAATGAATGACTTCATAAAATATTTGCTAACACATTTTACTCACCCTTTCCTCACCATTAATGCCAGAATACATATGTTGACATAAATTCGTTGCAATGGTTTAAACGATCGAGTTGAGACATTCCCATGATTTTGAGATTGAAATCCGGCTACAAACATTAAAAAAAAAAAAGAAGGGTTTGGGGAACATATTCTTGAGGATCACCTTTCGACATTCAAATTAGTGTTTGATAGAAATATATAAGACATGTATCATGTATATATCCGCCTCTAGTCGAAGAGTCCGACCTTTAGAGACAAGTAGGGAACCGCTAGAAACCTTGGCATGCTTAGTGCAATAGAATCCGAAGTCCAAACTAACGAACCATCCCCTGTATAGAGGCGCACAAACTGGTTAATAACCGGTTAGTTCCACTTTTTACTTTAACCGGGTTTTTTTGGCGCCCACCACCACCCCTATATAGGAAAGAGATTGGGCCAAAACCTATGTGCCTGACAATTCCTAAAATAGGAGCCCAATAAAAAGCCAAAAAAGAGCCCATCTACTCATATGTCCATTCTAGTATGAACCCCTAAGAGCACACGGTGTGTTTGGGCACGAAGAATGGGCGTTATTCGACATGTGGACTGTCACACCCCAACCGATGGCGGAAACATCGGGATGTGGCACTAAGCGAATCAGATTGTTCAAGAGAATCCATAACGACTATTTTCGATGACAATATTTATAACGTTTAATTTCCCACACAATCAAACAAATATTCATACAATAGTCAAAACGAATTACAAGTTTCTTAAACAAATCAAAATCCGACAACTAGATTTAAAATAAGTTTCTAGCCCTAGATCCATTTGCAGCATAAAATCCTCAACCTGTCACATACGTTAAAATAAAAGTCAATACAATAATGTAAATGCGAGTTCACAGGTTTAGCATAATATTAGTAATAAAGCGTTTAGCGAAAACCAACATGATTAAACGTAATAATGTGAACACTTATGTTATCAACACCGAAATTAGCAAACCAATAAGACCACGAGTTGGATGCGCAATACGTGTCCACCGAAGTGTCCACACACGTAAGACAGAAAAATAAAGCGAACCTTAACAACCCCCGAACCTACGGGTGGCGGGTCAACCTATAGCAATTATCATGTCAAGGGTGGTAGGCAATCTCAAGGCATAATCATAACACATAGAAGATCAGCGATTCACGTAAAGTCATGCGAGAGCGGTTTTGCGTTTAAAGTGTTTTTAGCGTTGTGTGATGTGGTTTTGTATAGAGAACGTATGTAACACCCAAAAAATGCGTTAAAGCGAAAATGGGCCAAGTGAAACTCACAATGGGTGCGTAACAGCAAACACCGATGAGCCTGGAGAAGGGAGAAGAGCGTTGTTTTGATTATACCACCGCTGTATACTTCGCCACCTTTCCGAATAGAAAAACCAGCTAACTTAGCATATGATTGATAAAACGCATATGCTTGTTCAATGGAGGTAAATTGCATTCCAACAACAGGTGTAGCTGATGCCTGAACCTCCGGAGTGTAAACTCTTTCATCTACATGAATCAAAATAAAAAAACATAAAAAGTCATATAAACCACATGCGAATTATCTGATCAATACATGCGAAATGATGATATTGATTAATTGAATTACATGTGCGATTTATTACATAATCAAATGCGAAATTACAAAAAAAACAAACCAAATGCGAATTGTAGAGAGTAATAACATGCGAAGTTAACATGTTGTTCTCAAAAAAATACAAAAGTGAAATCAAACATTCAAACTACAAAAACATCTACAACAATGCTACGATTAAACAAAAAACAATTATACGAACAATTTAGATATCTGAATTAACATAATTACCAATAGAAATCTTGTTTGCAGCACTTGAACTTGAACTTGAACCTGGAATTGGAATTGGATTTGCAGGTCGCGGATTTAAAACATCCTCAATCGAAACTCTCTGATAAGCAGATAATTGAGCATGATCACCGATCGGTCGATTTTCTTCAAAATCATCTTCTGTTCGTCCAGTGCTACTCTGTGGATCCATCGAAAATAGACAAATTGAATGAAACCCTATCACATACGAATGAAAACTGCAGATTGTGAATTATGTAAAATTTGAAACTGATTTGAATAATAATTACCGGGATATCAGTGTAACGAACTTCTCGCTGAATGAGTGAAGAGACGAATTTGCCCTCTGATGGTTACGTTAATTGTCTGATTTAACCTTCTTAAACCCAACTGAATCAGGACACGTGTACGGCTCACAATATAGCGTACATAATGTAGGATAACCATATTTGTACCATACTCTTTACATATATATATATATATATATATATATAGGGCAATGCTAGACAGAAAACCCTCATTTTCTTAGAAAACTCTGGAAACCCAAATCTCCGCCCATTTTTACCCAACCTCCCGACATTTTTTTTTTTTGAAAAAAATAACACATGTAATATACATGTTTTAGAGTGTTTTGGGCCCAAAAAAAAAAACAAAAAAGCGCCGAAGGGATTTTTTAAAAAAAAATAAACAAATTTCAGCAATGTCCGGTTGCCTAACATGTGTTAGGCACAAAAGACAGAAATTGCTGAATTTTTTTTTTAAATTATCCCTTCGGCGCTTTTTTGATTTTTTTGGCCCAAAACTCTTAAAAACATGTATATTACATGTGTTATTTTTTTCAAAAAAAAAATGTCGGGAGGTTGGGTTTTCTAAGGTTTTTTATATAGATAGGGTTTTCTATATAGCCCTACCATATATATATAAATTAACATAAAAAAAACCACTAAAGCAACATGTATAACTTATAAATGCACACATATGTTGCAAAATAATAGTATATAAATAAATAGAGAAAGTGTATCTTTAATTGATATATGATAAAAAGGAAACTTAATGAACAGTAGTTTATTATTAAACTAAAATTAGAATTAGAATTTATCATTAATTTATAGTAACATCTTTAAGAGATGAGCAAATGGTATCGGGTATAGGTACCGGTCTTAAATTTACCAAACCGGTGTATTTTTGGTACCGGTTCTGCACAGGTATTCACCGGTTTTTACCCTCAAATACCGGTGTCGTACCAGTACCGACCGGTACCAAACCTACCATACTAGGTATATTCGATACCGGTACCCACTTTTGGGGATTTCGGTAACGGTATTTTCGGTACCGGTTGGTACCGAGCTCATCAAATCCTGTAGCAACGCAGCAATGCAAGTAATTGCACCGTTTAGATTACTTTTCATACACACAGTAAGTAAACTGTATTTCGTTTGAATGAGGTTTTATATACACAACAACTTATTTTGCTTTTTTTTTTGTCTTTTTCTGTAATGAATGAATTGTAGCATGTAAAATTAACTTGGATATTTAGAATATTGATGAGCAAATCGTATCAAATCCTGTAAACGAACCGGTATCGTATCGGTACCAAATTTACTATACCAAATCATTTTCGGTACCAATTTGGTACCCACCTTTTGGCGTTTTCAGAATCGTTACTTTCGGTTCGACACCGGTCTAGTACCATACCTGTATTTATTGATTTTTACCTTCAAATACCATACCGTATTGTATCGAGAATTTTCGATGCCGGTACCTAATTTCGATGATTTTCCGGATCGGTACTTTCGCTGCCGTTACCGGTACCGAGCTCATCCATATTTTAACGTGTTAGCACCGTAATAACTGAACTGAAAACAACCGAATTTCCAACGTGTAGGACGTGTGGGTCCTATTATTATATATTAGGTTATTTAAAATCGTTTTTTATGACGGAGTGACTATCCTTACCACGTCATTTTATTTATGTTTTGATATTCGGTATCTGTTTGCCGTTGCTGACACGCCTTTTGTAGTTATTGGGTCCCGCCGCAACGCGCGGACGGAAAATAACTAGTTAATTAAAATGTCAAAATAGTTTAATTGTTCAAACTTTGTATGTGTTTTATAAGGTTTAACTTTCATATGTGCTTGTTGAGAGAGAAAGCACACATACTCTTCATTGTTTTAGTTTAAATTTGTATAGACTTTTCTTATTGTTTTCTGTAAATTTAAAACAGGGTTGAGTTATAATACAAAGTATTTAAAAATAAGAAGGGTAAGAAGCCACCAGATAGTGACAAGTGTCCTAGGAAGAATGAAATGGAGAGGGTAATTTTGTCTACAATAGGAAAGAGAATATGCACATGCAAGTCACATGTTATTTCCCCCCCCCCCCCCCCAATTTTTAAACGTCCGTAACTTTTTTATACATGATTTGTTTTTAAAAAAAATTATACCATAAAATCGAGCGTTTTTTTATCTTTAATATGAGTACCATATTGTTATATTTTTCAAAAAAAAAATCAAAAACACAGTTGCATATTACACAATGGACATGATGTAAAACACAATGTAAAGTAGATAAAAAACACAATCAATGACAACAGATAAAGACACAATGGACAACGTACTAAAACACAATGACCATAACGTATAACACAATGGCGACAACATATAACACAATAAGTATCAGACTAAATAAAAACACAATTGATGACAACAGATAAAAGACACAATTAATGACAGCAGATAAAAGACACAATGGAGAGCAGATGAAGACACAATGGAAAACAAACTAAAACACAATGAACAAAGATAATAAAAAAATTGAACAAATTATTAAAACACAATGGACAGCATATTAAAACACAATGAATAACATATTAAACACAATGACCTGAACTAATAACACAATTTATAGAAAACCCAGATATAACACCATTTTCATTGTGTCATATATTGTGTTATAGGTTCTTATAAAAACACAATGGATAGAACCCAAATCAACATTATGTTATAGGTTTTGATAATAACACAATGGACATGATGTAAAACACAATGTAAAGTAGATCAAAAACACAATCAATGACAACAGATAAAGACACAATGGACAACATACTAAAACACAATGACTATAACGTATAACACAATGGCGATAACATATAACACAATAAGTATCAGACTAAATAAAAACACAATTGATGACAACAGATAAAAGACACAATTAATGACAACAGATAAAAGACACAATGGAGAGCAGATGAAGACACAATGGAAAACAAACTAAAAACACATTACACAACAAACTAAAACACAATGAACAAAGATAATAAAAAAACTGAACAAATTATTAAAACACAATGGACAACATATTAAAACACAATGAATAACATATTAAACACAATGACATGAACTAATAACACAATTTATAGAAACCCATATATAACACCATCTTCATTGTGTCATTTATTGTGTTATAGGTTCTTATAAAAACGCAATGGATAGAACCCAAATTAACATTGTGTTATAGGTTTTGATAATAACACAATGTATAGAAACTCTACTGACCAAAACCCAGTTAAAAGACACAATGACCTGAACCTTTAACACAATGCAAAAAAACCCAGTAAAAATGAAAATTTTTATTTTATTTTTATATGATAATATGGTACTCATATTAAAGATAAAAAAACGCTCGTTATTATGGTGAAATTTTTTTTCAAAAAAAATGTCGTATGAAAAAGTTATGGACGTTTTAAATCGATGGGGGAATTGGCATGTGCCTTGCATGTGGAGAGAGAAAATCCATAAATATAGGATTCCCTTTATTCCCTTATATTATCTTCTTTTCCCTACAACTAATCTCAACCCTTCAAATCTAAGATCAATGGACTAGAATCCTTCTTACCCTTCTTATTTATTTTATCCTTTGTATTTGATCCTAACCCACTTAAAACATATACCCATTACTTTACATACAAATTCTCAAATTTGTTGTGCTGCATATAGGGCTGTCTAAAAAGCTCGTGGCTCGGAGTTCGCTCGAATTTAGCTCAGAAAAATCTCACTCGATGTGGCTCGGTTTGAAAGTGAGCTGAGCCGGCTCAGCTCAGTTAGAAAGCGAGTCTAGCTTGGCTCGGCTCGGTTTGGCTCGCATACCAGCTCGGCTCGACTTAGCTCGGATTAACGTACTTTTAATATATTTTATTTATATATATATTATAATATGTCATAAAAAAACTGATTATTATTTACATGTAATTAGGAGTGTAATTTGATATTTATAACATATTTGAAGGTTGATTACCATGCTAATGAACTTATATCGTATTTCGTTGAAATTAAGAACTTAAGTTGTGTTATTAAACTTGATTTTCGCTTGTAATGTATTAGGTTGAGCTTATTTTAGACATGTTCTTATGAATCATTTAATAATAATTTAAAATATTGAATTTTGAAAGCCATGTATTAGTTTTTCTGTTCAAAATCGAGCCAAACCAAGTCGAGCTGAGCCAACTCGGTTTAAAACCAAGCCGAACCCGAGCTCAGATTTCCAACTCGGTTTCAAATCCAAGCCGAGCCTAGCCACCTCAATTGATAATCGAGCCGAGCCTAAGTTTTGCCCTGACTCGGCTCGATTCAACTCGTGAACAGTCCTAACTACATCATCTTTATATCTTTTTAATAAAATTCTGAAATTATCTATGATAAAGTTAGTACCAGTCATGAATAAAATGTTTAATTCCGTTTATTAAATTGCTTAATCCCTAGTCTTCTTATCCAAATTGACAAAGTATATTTAAATCAAGCATAAAACCAAAAAGTTGTAGCTAATATTCTTGTGAAAATAAAAGAAAGTAACTAAAATAGCCAAAAGCCATCACCGCTTTGGTGGGTGGTAGAGACCAATGTTGCAGAAATCGGCCTAGGCGGCCGATTAATCGGCGCCTAGGCGCTAGGCGGTGAGTTACCGACTAATTTTTAGCTAGTCGGTCCAATTAGGCGGATATGGTCAAAATCGGTCTTAGGCGGTCAAAATCGGACTAATCGGTCCATGTTTTACAGCCCATTAAACACAAAATTTGACCCATTTTTGAATCTGGCCCATTGTTTTACAGCCCAAATATTACTTATAAACCTATTTTAACATTTAATTTTAAGTATTTTAATATTTAACCCCCTCTATCTTTCACTAGTTTACATATAGTTCCTAAACTTTTAAATTTATTAATAAAAAGTATAAAGTTATCTCCTAAACTTGTAAATTTATTAATAAAAAGTATAAAGTTATCTATATATATAAAAATATTTGTAAAACTATACTTAAAAAGTCCAATCCGATTAATCCTTATTAATCCCTAGGCGGTACCTGACCGCCCGACTAGCGCCTAGCGCCTTCTACAACATTGGTAGAGACTTTGCGCCACTTAGAGAGAGATCAGGGTTCAATTCTTGACATAGGATAAATTTGGTGTAATTTAAAAATAGGGAGTATGTAACCTTTGCTGTTAAAAAAAAACTAAAATACCCAAAAAAAAACTTGTAACATTATCCCATAACCATGATCAAGTTTACAATCATTCAACTTATTTTCCGGGCACAAAGTTGGTAGCATAAGCCCAAGCGTTGTTAGCTACTGGGTCACTAAGATGGTCAGACAAGTTCTCAATTGGGCCCTTTCCTGTTACAATGGCCTGAACAAAGAACCCAAACATGGAAAACATAGCCAATCGACCATTCTTAAGCTCCTTAACCTTCAACTCAGCAAATGCATCTGGGTCATCAGCCAACCCAAGTGGGTCAAAAGACCCTCCTGGGTAAATCTTGTCCAGCCCTTCACCGAGTGGGCCGCCACCAACACGGTATCCTTCAATGAGGCCCATGAGAACAACCTGAGAAGCCCAGATGGCTAAGATGCTCTGGGCATGGATCAAGTTCGGGTTCCCGAGGTAGTCGAGCCCACCTTCGGAGAAAATCTGGGAACCGGCCTTGAACCAGACCGCTTCACCGAATTTGACACCGTTCTTTGAAAGAATCTCGGGGAACACACACCCGAGTGCACCGAGCATGGCCCACCTAGAGTGGATCACCTCGAGCTCACGGTTCTTGGCGAATGTCTCGGGGTCAGCGGATAATCCGGCGGTGTCCCACCCGTAGTCACCGGGGAATTCACCAGTGAGGTATGATGGGGTTTGCTCAGAGAATGGGCCCAAGTATTTGGGACGGTCAGGTCCGTACCTGTCAAAACAAATAAAATTTCACTTAGTTTATGGGGTTGGTTAAGCGTACCATCTAGAGGTATAATTAGAGATGCTAAACAGGTCGTGTTCACAGGTGCGTGTTTAGCCAGATATGAACCTGAAATTGACACGAACCGAACACGTCTTAAACCCGAAAATCATGCCGGGCATATCAACCCGAACACGACACGAATGTTTGTGGGTTAACTCGAACACAACCCCTTTAACCCAATTTTTTTACATTTTTTCACATTTTGCTACTCTACTAAACATTTCTACGAAAAAAAAAATCAAATATCTATAAAATAATTACATTTTTTAATTATATATACTTTTCAATTTCTTTATTTAAGTATTGGACTTGGGTTGGGAATAATATTCCTACCAAAATAGTTTATGATAAAAGCACATATTAATAAAATAAAAAATTAAATGGTTAAACGGGTCACCCCGCAAACCTGTCGGGTTGACATGAACCCAACGTGTTTAGCAACGCAAGTTTGACCTGTACCTAACCCAAATCCGTTTATACTAAACCCAAACCCATAAGATCTATGTTAGGTTCATCAAGCCATGCCGCTAGAAATCGGCTCGTTAAAAGCCCGAATTGAGCTTAGCTTAAACGAGATTGGGCAAAAATAAGTTTTTATTTCTAATAAATAAGCTCGAGCCCAAACTTCGCTAATTGAGCTCAAACTAACCCACTAGCCTAAAGGACCTATAATTTGTATTTAATAAATTAAATATGCATTTATATAATACTATGATTATTTAATAAATTAGTTTTATGTCATTATATGAAAAACTA
The DNA here is from genome assembly GCA_030545235.1 of Helianthus tuberosus. Classification (NCBI taxonomy): domain Eukaryota; kingdom Viridiplantae; phylum Streptophyta; class Magnoliopsida; order Asterales; family Asteraceae; genus Helianthus; species Helianthus tuberosus. Next base: position 74,806,516 of record CM060364.1, on the reverse strand, counting down.
TAGTTATATTTATATAAAAATATATTTATAAATTAATTAATAAATAATAAGCCGAGCTAGAACTATAGAGTTAAAGCTCAATACGAGTCGGGCTCGAGTTCTCGGAATTAAATGAGCCGAACTTGAGCTCTCGTAAGTCAGAAGTTAAAAAGGAATCCCAAACACCCCCTTTGTTTTAAGAGGGGGAGAAGAGAAATATTAATGATTTGACAACTATAAGGGTACCACCGGTAAAAATACACACAACTCTAGTTTATTGGTATATGAAAAGTACTAAAAACAAGTAGGTGTGAGGTTTGTTTTACCAAATGCTTTGTGGTGTGCTTTTGACGGTTCGACGCATGGTGAAGCGGCCGCCATTGAAGCTGCCGGTCTTCCTAAGGAGCTCGTTTTGTGGCTTCAACGCGGCCTGGCCGGCGAATGCTGAGTGTTGGATTGCGGAGGTGGCCATTGAGGGTGTGAATGGATGTTGAAGTTGTTTGTTGATGGTTGAGAAGTGGAGACTGGAGGGTTATTTATGCAACTTAATAACAAGATTGAAGGATGAGGATGTGTATAATTCAGCATCATCTGATTGGTTCACTAGATATGGTTTCTGATTTTGAGGGGTGAGATGATGGTTCTTCTTGTGCCACGTGGAATACTAGATTTGTTTGGCTTTGTTGATTCTGAGCCACCAGATAAACAAACAATAAACAAAAATCATTTCTGTGTTTTGTAAAGGGGAGACTATTTGGACACTTGGTGTGTAGATAGTCAGCCCAAAAATGACTTTTTTGTCTTATATGCACATCCTACAGTGTCGAGCTGTGTTCAAAGCGCGGCGTTTTGGTCCGGTCAACCAGACAAAGACTGACGGGTCTTTTTACTGGACCAAAACGCCGAGCTGTGCCTCGTTTTGGTCCTGTCAACCAGACACCCGGTCAGTCTTTTGTCTGGTTGACAGGACCAAAACGCGGCCAAAGCTCGGCGTTTTGGTCCGGTCAACAGACCCGTCAGTCTTTTGCCTAGTTGACCGGACCAAAACGCCGTGCTTTGGCCACAGCTCGACACTGCAGGGCGTGCATATAGGACAATTTTTTTGTGCATATAGACAATTGGGTGTGCCAATAGGTACACCCGTTGTAATTTAAACGACTAGGGAGAACAGAGGTTAAGTGTTAGATGTAGAGGGTGTGTGGTCATTCTTTTCCACCACGATTTTTCAACGGCATTTTATAATATATTTTTTTTTAAAACATCAAATTAAAGAGAATAGTGCAATTTAAAAATTAATAAAAAAGATATTATCGTATAAAAAAAATATGCGTTTTTAAAAATCATAATGGAAAAAAAAAGGTTACACAGCCTCTACCTCTAGGGAAACGCCTACATGGAGAGGTAGAGGCTCATAGAGACGTTTCCACATAGGTAAAGGCTACATAACTACATGTTTCCATAGATGAGTTGTAACACCGCAAAAACGTCGTAGCGGAAATACAAACGTAATGGTGACGGAAGTTGGTGCCCATATATATCTTAGTGGACGATGCATCGTTAATTTTGGACATATTACTTAATTAAAACATAATTTAAGTTTTAAACACAAGTCACAGCCATAACACAGTTAAGTTGTCTCGATCCTTATGGATCTTATTACAAACATGATCCCAGTTTAGTTTTAAAAGTTGTTCAAAACGTTATTAAAGAAAAACATGCATCACAACCACAGATACGCCAAAGATTCCCGAAGCCGAACTCATGTACCTAAAGAACACGTTAAAATCAAGTGTCAACACAAAGGAGGGTGAGTTCATGTATTCAAATTTAAAACAATTTGATCCAAGGAAAACTTTCGAATTATGTGTTTAATTAATAAAACATCCAAATAATATTAAGAAAGCCACTTTCATTTCCTTAATAAAAATTCAAGGGTCAGCCATCGCAAGCGTTTTCCAAAAACCTTCGACACACAACATCATCCCAAGTTTTACATATTTAATTGATAGCATCAAGTGTTCAGACTCGTATGTGTAACGACTCTCATCAAAAGTCATAATTATTAAATTAATATGACCAATAGGAAACCCTAATTGAAACACCCAAGTGATTCTGCACAAACTCTAAAATTTTCAGAATCATCAGAATCAGGATCAGGGCCCCTAAAACTCAGGGGGGGTATTCCCTACTCGACGATTATCCATATATCTCGCTGTCTATTTCGAAAATTCTCGTTCCGTCGACTCAGCTGAACTCCAAACACACGTGGCAACCATCTGAATATATGTAAGCCGTCGCGTAGCGCGACGACTATAAGGGTTACCAGTCGCGCTACGCGACTGAGTAAAATTTTCAGTATAAATAGTAGAGTTTGGGACTTGATTTCTGGAAAAAGAACGACGCTCAAAGTCACTTTGTGCGCTGAGATATCGTAGAAATACTTCAATTAACACACACAGGTCCCTAATTGATGCCGCAATCAGGGTATTAGCACAATCGCTGCTACGATTCATTGTCCGATCGATCAATATATCCAATGAATGTTTAAGTGCCGCCCACATTAGGGTTATACTTTATCGTTCGTCATTAATTTGACGGATCATCGTTAATTCGATGGATAAAGTATTATACTTTGTCGTTCGTTGTTAATTCGACGGATCATCGTTAATTCGATGGATGAAGTATTACACTTTGTCGTTCGTTGTGAGAATTTGATCTCGTGAGTTATCGTAAATGCTGGATTGATTACTGACCCCAAAATTGTGTGCTTGTTATTAAATTTAGGATAAAAGGCTAAATCAGTAGGCCAAACTCTGCCCGTATAAATCTGCAATGTGAGTCATTCTCTTTTTATCAAATATTTTACAATACCTCAAATTATTTTCAAGGTTATAATTACAGGGACTAAGTCGTGGATATCTTGAATTACTGGTTAGTGGGGTATTGTGCACATTACTAATTTTCTCCCAGTTAGGTTCATTGACCTACTCGGGATAATCACTGTTAGGTTCATTGACCTACAGGGATAATCATCACTATTTAGGTTCATTGATCTAAATAGTGGTATGACCATCGTCACCATTGTGACTTGTCACCATTGTGACAGAATGCCAGATAAAAATAAGATAGAAGCCATTGTAATCGCTCTTATGCTGTAATTTATAATTATGCATCATTATGCAAAATAGAATGATTCACTCAGTATTTCCCGCTGACAAAACCTTTTTCAAACATGTTTCAGGTGACCTGTTATGAATCAGGAAAAGTGCCATATAGCACTACAAGCTCAAGGAAGTGGCTCAGTATAAAATAAAAGAAACATGTTTTTTAAAAATAAAAGATTTCATGAAATCAAATGATTGTAAATTACCGGGTTTTATCCCGCATTGTGAAATAAAATAATCGGGAAATATTTACATTTTAAAAGATCCTGATGGAAACTTCCGCTGTCAAACTCAATTAATTAAATACCGCAGTATTTCTGTCCCGCGGCTCTTGAAACGGGTCAAACCGGGTCATGGGCCGTGACAGTATGTTTGCAAGAAAATACGAACTATATATTAACAATAAGGACATAATCAACGCTAGACAATAACAGAATACAAATTCGTCACTTGACTTGACACGGAGCTACCGGTCTCGACGGGGTTGTCAACCCGATAGATCTGTCAACAATTCCACGCATATCAATATTAATGATTAAATGGCTAATCTCGCGTTATGTGCCCGCAATGGGTCACCTAAGGTGCCAACCTTATGAACAATATATGTATATATATATATATATATATAGGGTGGGGTTCTAAAGTGAACACTAGTGTATTTGCGAACTGAGTGAACAAATCCTGACCATTGATCTACACACATGTATGGCCAGGATCTCATCATCAAATCGTAAAATACACTAGTGTATTTCAACATCAAATCCTGGCCATTGATCTACACACGTGTATGGCCAGGATTAGTTCACTCAGTTCGCAAGCTACACTAGTGTTCACTCTTGAACCTAATCCTATATATATATATATATATATATATATATATATATCCTATTGAAATGATAAATTTAATATAACGAGTTGTACGAATTTCCCCGAAGTCCCCACCGAAACGTAAACCATAACCGGTACTTACTCTCTTGAGACCGAGCGAATTCGTCACAACTTTAGATTTAAGCAATTTTAAATCTACACGGTCGGTCGTTTTCTCTAAAACACCGCAATAATACCCGTTTCTCCCCGAAACATATATTCACATTATTCAAAAATCCGTTTATCCCCGAAACATATATAATCATTTTAAAATCATATATTTTCCACGAAAATATATTAAAATTATTTAAAGGCATATTTTATACTAAAAAACGTATAACTATCCTTTAAGGTGTGTTCTTGCCCCAAAACATATACAAAATAGTAAAAAGAGTGGTTTAGTGACACTCACATTTGGGTGCGTAATTAAATTAGCGCAATTCCCACAAATTGATTCTACACGTCCTAATATATGTAGGAACGATTTAACAATCAATATTCTATAAAATCCCTAAGTTTCTCCAATACTTAGAATTTTCACATAACTTTGAGATTTTCTCGAAAAGTCTTTGTTCTGATTATGTTGGCGTATTTATATATATGAGTTCATATATATATTAAAATTTTCGCGACTTGAACGATTTTAATGGTGACCCTCATTATGTTATATCCGTTATCACACCCGTTTATAAGCAAAATATATCTACGATTTGCGCATCGTAATATATATACATAAACGTGAACACATAATTTCATATTGTAACACATGTATTTCGTTAACTTATATATTCTATCATTTTTAAAGCATTCATACATGAAATAACTTATCAAGTTAACCTATGTATCATTTTCATGCTTGACAAACAAGTTACACGTTTAACGTGATATTTACCGTTTTAACCGCACCAGTGTACATGCATAGTCTAAACTCTTACTATCATGTTATCACTTAACATATCACATATCACATTCTCATAATCACATATCACATCATAATACACAAAGTTCACTCTTGAACAATATATGTTCGTATACATTGAAATATGTGTATTTAGCGTTTTCGGTATCGTTTTCGGGCGTCGGAAGTCACGTATGACTAACCAAACACCAAAGATACTTAATATAAGTTAATATATTTATATTTATATCAAAAATATAAGTTTACTTACTGATCTAAAATAGTTTTACAAAAATCTCTTGAAAAGGCGATTTTTACCGTTTTTAACGCATAGTCTTGTACCGATCTTAACCCTAATCATCCCAGATCGAAACGAATTGATATTTTAACATAATGCATGTTATTTACTGAATAAAATGATACACATATTCAGATTAGTGCAGTTTTTATGTAGCCTTCGTAGATCATGCGATTTCACGTATTTTACAACTTTTTAAGCTACATGTATAACATGCAAAGCTACTAAACCCATGACCAAGTTTCATGTTATTATAACACTTCAAATATTAATAATTTTAGTGTTTATAACCTGATTAAAAATCATCTTTATCATACCATATCTTATTCATCATTTCATGACCATACATCCACATGCATGCCTAAGTACAAGCATCTAATGCATCCAATTTACATCATCATCATCTTGTATGAACTAAAATATATCCAACATATATTAAACTCATGTTCAAACATTCAAGAACATCATAATCTCCATATGATCATTTCCTCATCATTTATCATAAATGCAAGAATCATGTTCCTACATATTTATGAACTAACAACAAAATTTCACATGCATGCATACATACATATATATACACGGCCATATATATATATATACATACATGATTCCAAATTTTTACTTTTACATGTCCATTTCACATGATCAAAACCTTTAAGAACATTCCAAAGATTACACATACATCACCTTTCAAACATCATATCAACAAGATTTAATCAACAATCAAAACTCACCTCTCATATATGTATGTACATACATACGGCCACACATACACATACATATTCATCCATTTTGTTTTTCTTTAAAAACCCATTTGTTTTAGTTTTCAAGTTTGTGTTAAAATCCAAGAACAAGAGAAACCCTTCACTATCATCTTCATCACCAAGAATCAAGAATATTTTTAAAGGAAATGGTTTTATACCTTCAAGATTCAAGTGGGTTTTTTGAATAAAATGATGAGATGAAGTTTGGTTCTTGCTTAAAACTCCTTGGAATCACCTTTAAACCTACAAACGGACTTGAAACATGTTTGTATGAACATGAATCTTCAAGACTTCAAAATTTGAATTTTGTAGTGTGTGTATGTGTGTGTATTCAGCCGAGAGGTAGAGAGAGGGGTGGGAGTGATGTTGTTTGATCTTTAAAATGATAAATGGAGTGTGGAAAAAGTGTTTATTGATTGTGTTTAGGCTTCTTACCACACTTGGCACCATTTTACATTTCCAAGAATGGGGAAACACCCACCAAGCCGCCACCTCCCTCTAATCTTACACATATACACGCACGTATACATATATATTGCATATGGGAGATGATCATGAGAAAACTACTTAAATGTGAGAAAACTAAAAAAATCACTCAAAACCACTAAAAAGGAGGGGGAGGGGACTTTTAATAAAGAAGGGGTAAAATTGGAAATATATATATATATATATATAACTTTTCAAACATTTCTATCTTCTTCATGTGTTATTTTTTTTTAATTGCACCATAAGATCACAAAGTTTCTTATCTTTCATTTGAGTATATTCGAGCATATTTTTTCGACACAAACAAAAGATTTAACGCGTTGTCTTGTTTTCAATGCAATTATTATAGTAGTGCACATGTACAATATAACATATAATTTAGCCTTAAGGTTTAGGTTTTGGGTTTAGTTTAGCATTTAGGGTTAGGTATTTGAGGGGTTCAGGTTTCGGGTTTAATTTTTAGGTGGGGGGGGGGGGTTAGGTTTTTGGGGGGTTTAAGTTTAGGGTTTAATTTTTAGGTTTTTTAAGGGGGGGGGGGGTAGGCTTTTTTTGGCAGGGGGTAGGTTAAGGTTTTTGGGGGTGGGGGTTGGGTGGTTTAGATTTTTGGGGGAGGGGTGAGGGTGGGCGGTTTAGGTTTTTGGGGGTGGTCAGGGTTGGGGGTTTAGGTTTTCTTGTGTGTGGGGGGGGGGGGGGAGTTGGGGGGTTTAGGTTCGGGGGGGGTAGGTTTTTGGGTATGGGTGTGGGTGTGGGTGTGGGGTGTGGGGGGGGTGGGGAGTTTAGGTTTTTCGTAATGTTACATTTGTGTAGTAATAAATAGTAGTATTGAAACAAGTACGACACCTTAAATCTTTTTTTTATGTCGTAAAAAATATGGTTGAATATACTCGAATGAAAGATACAAAAATTTGTGATCTTTTGGTGCCATTTTTTTTAAATGATAACATATGGAGAAATAGGAAATGTTTAATATATATATATATATATATATAGTGAGGTTCATTGGGGAACACTAAAAAAGTGGGGAACAGTGGGGGAACCGACTCAAACGAACTCCGATTGGACTCATTCCAGCGGCGTTGGAACCGTCTCGTCGAACCCTAACTAGGATCTCTTAACCCTAAATCTTAAATCATAACCCCTAAACCCTAAATATATTAAAAAAAAAAAGGGTAATTGCACGGTACCCCTGACCGCGGAAGGGATCTCCCTTCCCAGTTCACCACCCGACAAGGATCCCTGGCGGCAAATACCCATAGCCATCAAAGAGGGGTAAGAAACATGTTTCAAACCCGAGACCTCGAGTGTCCTCGGTCCGGCTTTAAAGCGGGTGTCGGTGGCCACCAAAGTGGCACTAATGGGAATTGAACTTGGGTCTCCATTGGAGAACCCAAGTCACTCCACCACTAGGCCACTTGTGGTGGTTAAAAAAAAAAAAAAAAAAGGGGTAATTGCACGGTACCCCTAAATATATTAGGGTATGGCTTTTAGGGTTTAGCTTTAGGGTTTTGCCTTAGGGTTTAGCTTTAGGGTTTAGAGTTTAGCTTTAGGGTTTAGCTATAGGGTTTAGCTTTAGGTTTAGCCTTTAGGGTTTAGCTTTTAGGGTTTATAGTTTAGATTTTACGGTTTAGCTTAGGTTTTAGCCTTATTTTTTAGCTTTAGGGTTTAGAGTTTAGGATTAGGATTTAGGGTTTAGGGTTAAGAGATCTTAGTTAGGGTTCGACGAGCCGGTTCCAACGCCGCTGGAATGAGTCCAATTGGAGTTCGTTTGAGCCGGTTCCCCGCTTTTCCCCACTTTTTTAGTGTTCCCCAATGAACCTTCCCCTATATATATATATTTCCAATTTTACCCCTACTTCATTAAAATCCCCTTCCCCTACTTTTTAGTGGTTTTGATGGAGTTTTTTAGTTTTCTCATTAAGATGAGTTTCTCATGATCCATCCCCTATTGCATATATAGGCCAAAAACTGGTATTTAACTAGTTCAGGGTATTTTATCTAGCGTTTTAATCCCGTTGTAAGGCGTTTTAAATTATTTTTAATGCTCTATAAAAATAAACTCACCAAAATATTGTTGAACAATATTTTATTTTCCTGGACTGGCTGCGTTGCCTGTATTTGGCAGTATGTGCGCTATGTTGCGCAGTGCGCGCGTAATTTCGCAAAAATATGAATTTTAAGCGTTTTAATTTATTTTTCCTCACGAACATAATTAAAAATATTATTTTAATCATACCAGACAATTTTTAGGATTTTTAACATTAATTGGGCGGTCACCGACCTTCGTTTCGCATTTTAACCGTTACGCGATAAGCGTTTATCTTAAAATTGCCAACATAATTTTTAATAAATTTTAAATTTATTAACACATCAAATAACTTCAAGTAGCAACAAATTCAATAAGTTTGTCTTTTTATTTAATCATAACACGTGTCACGTTAGTACAGGCTCAAAATAACCGGGTGTCACAAGATTCCCCATAAATAGATAAAAAAACCAAAAAACCCTTATATAACTGAAGTACCTCTATTAGATATAAAAATTAAAATGAAATTACAATCTTTAAGTAACTCTTTGTACAAAACATTTGATAAGTAACTTTACCTATGTTTATTTAGAATCCCAAATATTACAAATTTATCTTATGCGGCCAAGTCGAAGAACAGTCGAGGTTTATAGTACGGAAATTCCCATGTTTTACATGTAATTAATTAGTCGTTTCAATTTATAAATAAAATTTATTGTATTTCAATTTTCTTTGAATAAAATATTTAATCACAAAAAATGATGATTTATAAACCTAATCAAGTTAGACATTCTTTTCTGAACTCAAAGCACCATAATATTTTATATTAATACTAGGTTCATGTCATACACGAGCTTAGCAAGGGAATATCTTGTAAATGATAAATAAAAAAGAAACATCTTTAATCTTTTTAAAATAGTAAAGCGAAATATAAATAGAATCGAGTATTTAACACCATACATGAATGATTCATAAATCTCTAAAACTTATTTGTACATAATGTTAGACGTTTTATTGGTAACATTGTCATCCTTATATGTTGTTAGTAACTTTAAACCGACCTTGCTTTTCACCCTTGACATAGCGGCATACAATTGTCCATGAGTGAAGACTGGGTATTTCAAATACAACCCAAATCTAGATAAAGATTGTCCTTTTGTTTGTTGTCATTGCAAAACATACTGATAATGGAAATTGTCGACGTTGAAACTTGAATGGAATTTTATTGTCAGATGGTGTCCAATTGATGCGTGGAATATATGTACGAAGACCGATATTTCTACCAGAAATGATCTCTGCCTCAATAACACGTTCACAAGAGATGTAACCTGTAGTCTAGTACCATTACAAATGCCATTTTGTTGATCGATGTTACGTAGTAGCATTATCGGGACACGAACCTTTAATACTAAACTATGATTTGGCAATCTAGATATTTTGAGACCATTAAGATATGCTCCTTGAAACAATCAAGATTCATATGTTGTGGTCCCCGTAACTCATTTGCTAACTCAAAATATGCCCATTTGAAGTTCAGCTTATTTCATGTCTCACCGTTTTGCTCGTTCTTTAGGCTTTCATCCAAACTCTTTACGAACATCCTCCAAACCTACAAATTCACAATATGAATGAATAAATACCATATTCTTATATAATTTGAATTATAAACCCATTAATTATGTGTAACATCTGTAAAAAAAACTGATCTCTGAAACCCGACTCAGAATTTAAAACCGAATCCTTCGGAATTAAATAAAAAAGAGAATTCTTATAATTTTTATTGTTTTAATATTTTAATTATCTTAGCATCGTCACATATCACGTTCGATTAAAATCGGACTAAAACGTTCATTTAATAAAGGTTTACAATTAACTCTATAAAAAGGGATGCATTAACTAAGTTAGGGTTACAAGGTTAATCATATTGGCAAAACATTTGAAATATGAGGGGCTGAATTGTTTAAGCCTTGAAAGTTGTTAAGAGGAACAAGTAACTCATGAACCAGTTGAGCCGCAATGCTCTTGGTGATTGTAACACCCCGTGTTTTCATAAGTGAAAGTCAAAGTCAAGGTCAAAGTCAACGACCGATTTCGCGCAACTTGACTCGTAGAAACTTCTTGTTTTTAATTGTATTATGTGGAGTAAGTGTTGTTAATTGCAATAATCGATGTGTGTTAATCATTATTCAATCGATCTACGACTGTGAACTATAGGAAGTAACAATGCGATAAAGTTAACTAATCACTAATCAAGCTATGCTAGTCGAATCGACATCGAATCGCAACTCGAACTATGTATTTTACTTGTTGTTTATACGTGTGTGTGTGTGCCTTACGTGTTACCTGTGCATGTTTATTTATGTTGTGTTGTGGTAATCAAGCGAACTCAATCGAAACTCGAAATCTAACTCGAATGTAATCGAACTCGAACTCGAATCACGATCGAACTAGGATAGATAGTGGAAAATAGATTACGCAAGGTACAAAGTAGTTGGGACTAAAAGTAATTTGACTAGGAAACCCTATCGAATCGCTCGCAATCGGAACCGAAACGTCAAAGATCATCGCACCAAACACACCACCCAGGCGCCAACCGGCCGGATGGCCATCCGCACGGGTAGCCGCCTGGGGAGTGTGATAAGTGCCATCCGACCAGGGTTGCAATCCGCCCGACCGACCATCCGGGCGATGTGCAATCCGGACGGATAGCTCTTTCCTCTTTTGGCATCCTATAAATACACGGGCCACTCTCCAAACATTCCACTTTTGGCAAGTGACGTCCGACCAGCACGCTCTCTTCACCTTTCCTTCGATTTCTCTCAATCCAGGTAAGATCTCACCCTAAATCTTGTACTTTCTTGATCTATACGCACTTCTACACCTTTCTATCTTTTAAATATTAACTTTTAACCGTGAAATCATCAAGATTTGAGGCATTCTAGGATGACGTCATCATGAAGTTCCCATGAACTTCAAGTCTGACCTCATTCCACCAAGAATAACTCGGATCTGAACGGTTTCCACAAGATTTCACAAACAACTTCGCATAAATCTGAACTTTTTCAAAGGATAAAAAAGTTGAAAGAAATAAACACAAGTTTTCTCCTTCTTTTACACTAAAAAACGATAAGAATTGGAGCAGTTCTAGTCTTCTACTCAATGTTAGTGATGCACTAGTCCTAAATCCGGATTCTACCCGCGAGACACCTGATTTCGGGTTAGACCAGAATGATCGTTCTGAGCCGCCGACCGGCCAAGCTAGGGTGATTCCTGGCCGGCTTAGTCATACGGGTAAGAATACAATTCCGATTGGTTGACACGTAATCAGAACCTCTCGACAGGACGACAAAAGCGACCAAGGGTAGACGAATGGAACAACCAGAACAAGATGCTGTCCGGACGGACTGATGTCCGCACGGATAAGCTATCCGGACGGGTTGCCATCCGGACGGACTACACTTGGGACCCATATCCAAACAAGGTTTGAGTATCGACGAGTGAATAATCCGCACGGACGACCCTCTGAATGGATTACTCTTCGGATCATGAGATACTAAGACCTTAAACAATTTCCAACATGTTCATTAACAGGGTTGCCATCCGATCGGATAACCCATCCGACCGGATGACATTTTCACCAAGTGACTCACCTTTGAAGTCGTTGTCCGCACGGACTACCATCCGGACGGATTGTCGTCCGCTCGACCGACTTGAAGGGTAAGAGAACCTCAAGGTTTTCAAATGCTACAACAAAAACTTCAAAAGTCAAGCCACCATACACAAACACCTCTCACCCATAGGAAGAAACAATCCACTCAAATAGTCACCCGCCCGGACAAACTGTCCGCACGGATGACTAACCGGACGGATTACTACTCACCCGGATTGCTGTTCGCACGGATGACCATCCGGACGATCAGCTATCCTACCCACTCTCACCCTATACTGTTTTACGCGTCACTTATCGCTACGTTACCGAATCTATTCAGGCTAACCGCACTCGCTAAAAGCGCTCCCTTCAATCCATTAATCGCTGTGAGTATACTCGATCCTTTTTTGCTTTAAGCACTTTTGGGTGTTACATACGTTACGAATATTCAAACTACAACTATCACACTACTCAAACTATTTGAACGCTAACCGTTAATGCATGTTATACGTGGCTTATGAATGCTTGTCTGTTATGTTTACACATGAAATGTTGTCTACCTGCCTTAGCAACGATAGTACTATAGTTTGGACTCAGCACCCGTTCACACGGGGGTTGTTAAGGATCTTTTACTTGCATGGATTACGGTGGTAATCATGTATTGCGAACTGCCTCGGGCAGTCAACCCGCAGTCATTGGTATCGATGGATCTATGTCGATAACTAACGTGCTTCATTTCACTATGTGTACGTGCTGGTTATGCGTAAATGAATTCGAACTCTATATGCTATTATCAAACTTGTATGCTCACCTTTACATTATATGTATTGACTTTATTTTAACGTATGTGATAGGTGCTTAGGAAGTTTACATGTTTAGCATGCTGTGAACTTGAGGCTAGGAAAGGTCTAGGATGCTCTCTGTGCCGTGATGAAATTGAAGCTAGGAACGGAGGTCCTAGAAACCAATAAATAAACTATTTTTGTTTAAATCTGAGTTGTCGGAACATAATATTTGTCTTGATGTTTATCTGTAATAATTTGTTTACTATTTGAGACATGGTATGGGACATGTTAACTTAAATTAAATGGTAATGATAGTTGTTATGGAAACTTCTGGACAATCTGTTTCACTCAGTGCCATGCCCTGATGATTCCGCCATCGGTTGGGGTGTGTCAGTGATAAACCAGCACCCACATGCCTTAAAACCCCAACCCATAACCTAATCAGTTCCCTTTCTTCTTCGTTGCACACATCCAACCACGACCCAACTACCGATTCAAACCCGGCCTAATTGTCGAGCCCCCTTTTAACGCAACGCTAGACATCCCTTCAAGTACCGTTCGACTTAGTTTTCGTAGAAAAACTGATCACTACCCTTGACTTGTAACAACCCGCTTTTCGGAAAGTCAAAGTACAAGTCAAAGTCAAAGGAAGAAAAGATTGCTAATTACGATCTGCCACTCCTTGCTTCACTATTGATTGTACGTTAATGACTTTTAATCGAATTCTCTTATTTAATCGCTTTAGTTGTGTTATGTGGAGTATCTATTAATAATCGAGGCTTAATCGCATGTTTAATCGCTAATCGCATTCGCAACCTGAATTATGTTTTCTGGATAATGTTGTACGTGTGTGTGCTATTATGTGTTACTTGTGCATGTTTATGTTTATGTTGAGGAATTTAATCGCAATCGCAACTCTATCGAAACGCAATCTAATCGCAAACGCTAAACGCAAGTTATTTATAGTGATTGTATGTTAGATATAGTAGTTAGGTTATTTGTGTAACTAATGGGTAATACTATCACATCGCTCACTCGAATCGCATCGCAACGCAACGCTCAACACGCAAAACGAAACGCCAAAACTCAACTCGTCGGACACCTGGATAGAATGGCCAACTGATCGGATTGCCATCCGATCGAGGCGCCATCCGATCGATGCACCATCTGACCCTTGCCCCTCCTTTCTATTTTTGGCAACCTATAAATACCCCACTTGTCACATCACAAGTGATGTGACAGCTCCCTCACTAGACCAGTTCGCTCAAGCCCTCTTTTCACTCGATTTCTCGCGATTCTCGTAAGTTTTCAACTCAAATCTTGTACTTCTATGATCTACACGCACTTCTTCATCATTTTCACCATTGAATCTTAACTTTTAACTGTGAAATCAGTGGATTTGAGGTGTTTTAGGATGACGTAATCATGGAGTTCTTATGAACTTCAAGATTTGGCTTCATTCCACCAAGAACAACTCAGATCTGAAGGATTTCCACATGATTTCACAACGATTTTGCATAAATCTAAACATTTTCAAAGTTAAAAGGATTGAAAGATGGTTTCTAACCATCTTTCAACTCTTTTACACTCAACACACTCAAAACCGATAGATTTGGGCCTTCTACTCTTCCCTAGTGATGTGCCGGTTTGAGATCTGAATCCTATCAATGAGACAACTGATTTCTGGTTGAACATTAAACCACCCGTCATGAACAGTTAACTGATTGGATTGGGGTGATTCTCATCCGATCGGATAGTCTGGGTCTGATGGAGTTTTCCGATGTTGAACACGTTGTCATACCATCTCGAGCAAACCGCAAAACTTTTCAAAAATAATCAAGTTCAAGACGATCAGGATCGTTGGGACGGATTGCCGTCCGATCGGATTGCACTTGGTTCCACACTTAATCATTTTCAATTATTCAAAGAACATCAGTTCTAACGGATTGCCATCCGATCGAGTGACCGCCCTGCTGTGAACTTGTTCTCACTAAGTGTCCTGCCAATCGGACCACCATCCGATCGAACGACCATTCGATTGATCGACCTGAATGGAAGATATACTTATCTGTTTTCAAAATGCTACAACGAAAACTTCAAAGCCATCATACACAAACACATCCTTGCCAAACGAATGTCAATCCGACCGAATGGCCATCCGATCGGATGACCATCCGAACGGATTGACATCCGATCGAATGACCATCCTATCGGATCGCCATCCGATTGGGTTACCATTCGACACTTGGTTCACTTTGCACCGTTTTACGCACCGCTCTTCGCTTACGCTATCGTTAACTGTTCATGCTAATAACTTTAGCGCTCCCTTCAATCCATTTCCATCGATGTGAGTATACTCGATCCCTTTTCGCTTGATGCACTTTTGGGTGTTACATACGTTACTTATTCTAAATCACATCAATCACACAACTCAAACATTATTTATACGTTGACCGTTATTGCATGATACGTGTTACTCGATGAATGCTTGTATGTTATGTTAACACAGTGATTGTTGCCTGACGCCTTAGCAACGATAGTACTATTTGTTTGGAATCAACACCTTTCGTGGACAAGGGTTGTTAAGGTTACCTCTTCACGTGTCACAGTGGTGATATGTGTTGCGCATTCTACAACTCGCAGTTTAGTCTGTGCATATTTCATTGTCGATAACCTACTAGCTTCGCACTATACATGTTACATGTTGGTTATGCGTAAACGATTTCGAACTCTATTATATCTAATAAACTTGTATGCTCACCTTTACACTATGTGTATTGACCGTTATTTTAACGTATGTGACAGGTGTTTAGGATGCTTGTGTTTTGCTGCTATGTA
Organism: Helianthus tuberosus; assembly: GCA_030545235.1. Taxonomy (NCBI): domain Eukaryota; kingdom Viridiplantae; phylum Streptophyta; class Magnoliopsida; order Asterales; family Asteraceae; genus Helianthus; species Helianthus tuberosus. Next base: position 74,790,762 of record CM060364.1, on the reverse strand, counting down.
GGAATCAAGCTAGGGTGGAGTCTTAGAAACAAACTAAATAAAATTTGAGTTGTCGGAATGGGTATTTGTCTTTGAGAACAATGTCTGTAATAACTGTCTTTATTTTATATGTTTGTGGTATGGGACATGAACCTTTAATATATTATAACAAATAGTTGTTATGGATTCTCCTGGATAATCTATTTCGCTCAGTGCCATGCCCTAATGTTTCTGTCATCGGTTGGGGTGTGACATGATTGGTCCATTATCATCTACTAACCTAAATTAACTTCCATTTAACACCATTAAAAGCTTTTCAAGAGCTTGAAAGAACTTGTTGAAATTGTTAACCATATACTCCAAAACTGGTAACATTCGAACCATAACACCTTTTCACGTCATTCCCCACCTTCCCATCCAATTAATAATTCCTCAAACTCGCATATTCAAGCAAGATTGATTCTAGGGCTTGTATCTTCCTTCTTCAATTTATCCTATAATTCTTAACGAAATTCAGTAATTCTTGAACCTATTTTGCTTAATTTTTCATGCTTTAAAAAATCCCTCTATCCATTTCAGTGATAGAGGGCAAACGAATTCGGATTTAGAGTGTCTTAATTCTAGGGTTCCTGAACACTTGAATTGTCACACTATCGCAGAAATATCAAAGCGAGACGAACGAGATTTTTCAAAGACTACATAACACTATGATTGTGACAATAATTTAATAATTCAATTTCATACCATCACTAGAAGTTACATCATCTTAAAAGGAAAGTACAACATATTGGGAAATAACATAGCAACATAATGAGAAAACATAAAATGAAATTTTGGATGAGTTTCTAGTCCATCCTAAGTGTTTTTCTTGTCGTATCATCATCAATTTCCTGTAATCATGTATATAAAGAATCCGTCAACACAAAAGGTCGGTGAGCATACAAGTTTGGTTTACATAGCATAAGTATAGAAAATGTCTCAAATCCACATGGAAATTATATACTAAGTTATATGAATCATACTAGCTTGCATGAACTATAAATCAAACTAAAGTGTCAACTAGCGTAATCTTATCATCGCAACTAAAGATTGAATGCTAAACAAAGACCCAACAAACGGGGCAGTGTGCTACTCCTATAGCGCTATACATGTTAAGGTAGGCTTATTCAAGTTAATGATAGATAGCACATATATAATGTGTCCTAGCATGTATAACAAATAGCATAACAAGTAATATGTTGATGGATTGAGTGTTTGTTTAAGCACGATTGTATGTGTGATTGTGAGTTTCATAATGATACATATTGCAACCCAAAGTGTTTTAAAGCGTAAATGGGTCAAGTATACTCACGGTTTTGCGATTGCTTTCCATAAAGGTGAGTCTAGATGTGTTGGAAGGATGGAGCACCGAGGTTATCCTAAAATGGATAAACAAGGTATTTGAGTACGACGAATTTAGAGTTAGAAGGAATTTGGAAACCTAATAGTATGAAAATACATAAAAGTCTATATTGCTTGAATACTTATTTGGACACCATTCTAGTTAGTGTTTTTCATGAGTAGGATACTTATTAGAAGCCCAAGGTAAGAAGTTCAAGACTTATACAGATTTCCACCCTAACACATGACCTTCAACCATGGATTGGTTGACATCACGGTTGGGTTTTGGATTGAATATTGTATGTACATATATATTATATTTAATTAAAAAAAGTCCAAGTCATATATTGTCATGAAAAGCTATGATATATCCTTTAACCTTGGGAATTCACCAATACGCAAATCATCTCAAGGATAATTTTGATGGTCATGAATTTAAACATAAAAAAAACCTCTAATTCACCAAACAACTAAGTGATTCAAACTAGATGAGTGCATTCCAAACATGGATAGTGTTTGGAGACTTGGTGTAGTTTTTGCTCACTTTGTTTACTTGGAAGTTGTTTGGTGGCTTAGATGGTATGGAATGTAAGCTAAACTAACTAAGTATTCAAGTGAGGTTGGTGGAGTCCTAATTATAGAACCAAAGTTCCATTGTTCACACCATGCACCATAACACAAATCTCACAACATTGCAGGTTGAGGACTTGGTTCGGATTCTCTCACTATGGAGACCACTTAGGATCTTTGTAACATTAATAGAGGAGGCATATAAGCCTTATACTTTCTGGAATAAACCTTAACTCAAGCCCCTCAACATGAAGATTAGTTGGGAACTTGGTTTGGTACATCATATTCCAAGAAGCAAAGTAAAGAGAACAAGTATGGATGTTCTTGTAAAATTAGAATATAATCCTACTTTGGACCTCACAAATGGTGATGTTCTAACTTTGTTTACCTTGGTAAATAAGTGGTAACATTTCTAGAGGTTATCCAAGTAGTATGAAGGTAATAAATGAGAAGAAAGCATGAAGAAAAGTGTTCAAAACTCACAAGTTTTGAACTTGGTATATCTGCCAACTTGGAGATTTCTTGAAGGATTGAGAGAATTAGAGAGTGATTTGAGAAAGTGTTTAGGAGGTGTATTTATAATTTGAGATTAGGGCTTGGTCATAAATGAGGTGGTTGGGGGTTGAAAGGAGGGAAAGGGAGCCAAAATTCGCAAGTTTTGAAACATTCTACCAAACCTAGTGATTTTGCACGGTCGTGCGGATCAGATGAACGATCGTACGGATCATGACATGCAGGGTCGTGCACATCAGGTGCACAGTCATGCAGATCACGGCACGCATGGTCATGCACATCTGTTGCATGGTCGTGCGGCACCTGCAAAAGTTACCAAACTTTCCAGAATTTACAATTTGCCCCCTTGAGTTTGATAATTCCATTATTTTATGCTAGAAACTCATAATTAAGCATTTTTGGGTATTTAGGGTGTATGCAAGAGTATGAATGAGGATAACACGTGTGATAAACATTCTGAAATAATATAAACTCAATGTATGGCTCGGCTTTTATATAAAAAGCGCTTATCATGATTATTTGTGTATTGTGCATGTATGATTAACAAGTATGATATAAAATGTGATTTCCATTGTGATCAAAGTCTCGGAATTACAATGATTGAAATACATATTACAAGAAAATCGGAAATACGAGGAAAATACTGAACGTTACATGAATTTGGGGCTTTTGATCCTAAAGACTTGTTTTTGTGAAATTGAATTTAGGCTACTGTTACTTATCATATTAGAATATTAAAGGAAATTTTGGAAATTTTCGGACGTCATATGAAATCATTATGAATTGTAGCATATTATTTTAGTTTGGAAATTTTTGGATAAATACTAATTACAATATCATATTTCAAGTTATATATTCTGAATTTTTTTAGTAGTTCGTTTAATGTAGAATTTTAATAGCAAATTTTATGTTTAACTTAGTGAATGATCATAATATATACAATCTAGGCATATAAAGTAATGAGAAAATTTTCAACAACATGAGGTTGTTCAAATCACAATCAAACCAATAAATTGGGTGTTTGATTAGTTGTTGGTAATTTTAGTGATTAGCTACATTCATAGTGATGTTGGAGTAACTCGTCGAATAGTGAAGGGGTATGGTCCCAAATATCGCGTCAGCACGACCGCTAATGACCATTACCCTCATTAAAAGCCCCCAACAGCAATTAACCCTCCAGTGTCCGCGTAGACACACGCGAACACTGCGGTCCAATCTGTCCATTGATGAGAAGACTTACCTTAGGGACGGAAACTAATGTTACGCATAGAGATGCGGCCTCGCACCGCATCCTATGAACATTTTCGTCACGACAAGGGATCTGGACAACAGTAACAGTCACTCAACAGGCGATGCGGCACAACACCGCATCCCGCGCAAATCATGGATGGAACAACCAATGCGGGAACAACATCAATGACCGCAAGCAGCGATGCGGCTTGGCACCGCATCCTGCCTACAAGGCAAGTGGGTCTGACACCACAGTGCAAGTGGTACTGGGAACAGTCGCCTACTGGCCCACGTATGTACAACAGTCTGACACCACAGCAGGACGTGGCAACACCACAGCAGGACGTGGCATCACCACAGTGTCCGACAGGTCTGACACACCTGCAAATAGCTGTGCGATGTCAGGCTAGCTACTCAACCACCCTCCTTCACTCCTCGGCTATAAATACTCACCCCAAACCAGGTTTGAGGTATCACTTCTCAACTCTCTCAATACTACTACTATCATACTTTGCTTCCCAAGCAAATTACTGATTCTCACGCCGGAGAGTGGTAACAAGGAGCACCCCCCACCCCATCCTCCTTGTTACGAGTCACGGTTTGTTTCCTTGTGCAGGAAACCCACCACCAGACGATCCAGCCAGCGATCCTCGGAAAGAAGGGATTAACCCTCTTGACGAGACCAGTGAGTTAACCCTACCCAGTTAACCATTGTTTCATCATTGGCGCCCACCGCTACTCTTAGCACTTTTTTCCAATCATCCTTTTCTTTCCAAAGATGTCTGATCGTCAAAACAACAATACCGGGGATAACCTAAACCCCGCAAACCAAGGGCCTGCGGGAACCATTCCCCTAGGCCCAAATGCCCAACACATTGGCACATCAGCGCAAGGGGGCGTATCCCTTACGTTTGGACACGATCTGTCACAATACGCTGCTGTCATACCTCCAGGCATGAGCCATCATACCTGGTATGACCAACAAGCGGCCCTTCTGGCCGCAACGTACAACAGAGCTTGTGCAGACGAACAAGGAGGTATCGGACCTACCCCGATACCGCGTACACCTGCCGGTCGTGTTTTACGATACGACGATAGGGCCCCCACACATCCAGCCTCCAGAAGCAGACAGGAGGACCGCGGCTCCTCTTATTGTGATGTCCGCACACTCAATGAGGACGATTCCTCATACGGGTCCCGACGCAGGGACTCCGTACATAGCCGTTTAGGCCCCCATGAAGAAAGAAGGCGACAATCTACAACTCGCCGCGACACAAACATTCATAGTCGTCTGGGACCACAGTCCCACCGTGAAGGGTATGGTCATACCGATCCAGATGACAGTACATACCGCGGGGAATCCCATTCCACTAACAGCAGACCGGGAGGACGCAACTATGTTCCTCCCACTCAACCCCGCACTACATACCTCCGTGCTGCAAAGCACCACCAGGGCAAACCTTATAGACCAAAGTCTGCGGCCGAAAACTCTAAGTTTGTCCCAGAAATCGCCAACGCCGATGTCACCACCACAAAATTCCCATTGAACATTGGGAAATACAACGGCTCAACCGACCCAGATGACCACAACAACATCTTCGTCGGCGCGGGGTGAAACGGTAAGTGGGACGAACCTACCTGGTGCCATTTTTTCCCACAGACCCTAACAGGTCTGGCCAGGGCATGGTTCGATTCTCTGCCACCAGGGTCACTGACCTCATTCGAGGACTTACAACAAAAGTTCCTCGCACACTTTAGCCAGCAACGACGCCATGAACGTGATTCAATGGACGTCATGAACATCTGGCGCAGAGACAACGAATCGCTTGACGCATTCGCTGTCCGTTACAATAAAGAAATCCTAGAGATAGGCGACGTTGACAACCAGATGGCACGTAACCATTTCATTGTTGCGGTCAAAGACGAACAAATGGTTATGAATATTTCTGGCGGTAACGGCTTGCCTAAGAAGTGGGAAGATGTCATGGCTAAGGTCAAAACATATGCCCAAACGCAGCGGTCTCTCAGACCGCACATGTCAAAGGCACAACCCCTAGCGGAAGCCCAGTCTTCCCGACAAGAATCCAAGCGCAGCAATAAGCGCAACAGGGACACATGGAATCGCGGCAGCGATCCCAAGCCATATGTCCCCCGGAACAACCAGCCCGACGCAAGGGCTACAATCAACGCCCAAAGAGAAAACCGGGCGTCAAAGAAAGAGTCTCGGGACCGCAGCTGGACTGAGATCAACCAGTTGCCAAACGACGTTCTCCTCACGGATGCGCAATTCCTGAGACCGGCCCAACCAATGAAGTCCAAAAAGAATCAAGATCTCGCACTCTACTGCGAGTATCACAAGGACTCGGGCCACACCACGAACAACTGCATCAGTCTCCGACTGGAGATTGAGCGAACCCTAAAATAGGGGAAACTGCAACACCTGTTGACAGGCGCACAAAAAGAAACCAAGCGCATCACTCCCCACAATGAGGGCACCTCCACGGGTAAGAGGGCCATGTACGTGGCCTCTACCCACATGATCAATGGAGGAAAAGGAAGACCGCGTAAGGCGGCGAGAAGACCGGACAATGACTGGAAGGACGAGCAAGTCGTCTTTCCAAAAGTCCGAGGCGGACCGCGCGATAGACGCGCCGTGGTTATCACAGGGCACCTAGCTCACTACTGCACCGAGCGATTGTTCATCGACCCGGGCAGTACGTCCGATATTATTTACGAGCAATGCTTCAACCAGTTCGATCAAGAAGACAAAGATCGACTGCAGCCAGCGGACTATCCGTTGGCCGGATTTTCAGGGGAAACCGTATTTCCCCTAGGACAAATTACCTTCCCAGTGCGCCTCACCAACGGAAGGCACACAAGGACGGAGGAGGTGAACTTCATGGTTTTACCTCACACCTCAAAGTATGACGTAATTCTCGGGAGGGAGTCCCAAGGCGACTTCAACATGATAACATCCGTCCCCCACTCTGCCATCGGTTTTCCAACCGAAACGGGGATCGCGATAATATACGCCCAAAGAGAAGTCATGTCTACGGACGAACTGCGTCCGACAAAGGTAGCAAGGCCTACCCCCAACACTCAACCAGAAAAATGGGTTCTTAATGCAAGACACCCAGAGCAAACAGTCACGTTGGGCCACGCCTTGACACCTACCATCAGAGCGCGCCTGAAGCAACTCCTCTTCAGAAACCAAGATATTTTCGCGTGGACACCCAAAGATATGACAGGGGTACCACGCGAAATTGCGCAACACTTCTTGAATACCATGCCAGGTATCAAGCCCGTGATCCAAGGCCAACGCCACCTCGGATCAGCAAAGAACGCAGCGATGGAAGAGCAGGTACAAGAGCTGCTCTCCGCAGGCATCCTGCGGGAAGTGAAATACCAGACTTGGCTGTCCAACCCAGTCATGGTAGAGAAACCAAGCGGGGGCTGGCGCATGTGTGTCGATTACAAAGACCTTAATAAGGCCTGCCCCAAGGATTGTTACGCACTCCCAGAGATCGACGAGAAGGTCGACAACCTCGCACCATTTCGATGGAAGTGCTTCCTCGATTGTTACAAAGGCTATCACCAAGTACAAATGGCAATCGACGATGAAGATAAAACGGCATTCCGCACTCCTACCGGGAATTACTGCTACACCAAAATGCCGTTCGGGCTGCGCAACGCGGGCGCAACCTATCAAAAGATGATGAACGACACCTTTCGCGGTCAAATCAGCAAAAGTGTCGAAATCTATATGGACGACCTGGTCGTCATGAGCATGGAAGAAAACACCATGCTCGACGACATTGAAAGAACATTCCAAACTCTACGAAGCGTTAACATGAAGCTCAACCCAGGGAAATGCTCGTTTGGAATGGAAGAAGGCAAATTCCTTGGATTCATCGTAACCAAAGATGGATTCAAGGTGAACCCGAAAAAAGTTCAGGCGATCGAGCGCATGCCATCGCCTTCTACGATGAAGGAAATGCAACGACTAGCCGGTAGGCTAGCCGCACTCAATAGATTCTTAGCCAACCATGCAGCTAAGTCTTACCCTTTCATCAAGACCCTGCGCAGCTGTCTAAAAAAGGAACAGTTCCAATGGACCGCAGAGGCCGAAAAAGCTTTCCGGGAAATGAAAGAGTGTTTGATCCAACTCCCAACTTTAACCGCACCACGAAAAGATGAGCCACTTATCTTATACCTGTCTGCCGCGGACAACGCGGTAGGCGCGGTACTTATAGTGGAGCGGGAAGGAGTCCAAACACCCATCTACTACATCAGCAAAATGCTCAACGACCCAGAGACAAGGTACTCCATCATGGAAAATTGGTACTGGCACTAGTGCACGCATCGAGACGTTTACGACGTTACTTTGCAAACCACGTCATCACAGTGTTAACCAACTATAGGATCGGCCCGATCCTATCAAAACCCGACATCTCTGGGAGGTTAGCAAAATGGGCAATCGAGCTGGGCGCGCTTTCACTAAACTATAAGCCGCGCCCCGCAATCAAAGGCCAGGTCTTGGCTGACTTCGTCGCTGAAATACCAGCAAACCGCATCCAAGAATGCGAAGAAGAACAAAACCCTGTATCACAACCATCCTCCACAGAAACCTGGGCATTATTTACAGATGGTGCATCCAACGAAGATGGTTCTGGCGCAGGTTTGCGACTTGTCAGCCCCGATGGCCAAGAGCTAACCTACGCAATACGCCTCGATTTCGAAAGTACGAATAACGAAGCGGAGTATGAGGCTCTACTGGCAGGGTTGCGTTTAGCAATTAAACTCGACGTCAAACATCTGGAAGCACACGTCGATTCACTACTAGTTGCAGGGCAGATACGCGGTGACTATGCCGCAAAGGGGGATACCATGATCCTCTATCTCGAACAAGCCCTGCAACTGAAGTCAAAGTTTACCTCCTTCAATATTCGCCACATCAACAGGAGTGAAAATAAACCCGCGGACGCACTATCAAAACTTGCGTCCACCAGCTTCCAACACCTGGCAAAAGAGGTACGCATCGAAATTCTGCAAAATCCCTCGGTACCCCTGCGCCAAGTCAATGTCATCCAGTACGGTACAACTTCCTGGATGACACCGCTCATTGCATACTTACAATCAGGTGTTACCCCCGAAAACAAAGCAGAGGCACGCAAATTGCAACACAAAGCGTGTCATTACCAAATGGGAGACGGTATCTTATACCGTAAATCATACCTGGGGCCACTCCTACGATGCGTCAACCCCCAAGATGCCACATACCTTATCAACGAAATTCACGAGGGGATATGTGGCATACACGCAAGACCACGCATGGTGGTGGCCAAAATCATGAACGCCGGGTACTATTGGCCGGGCATGCACCTGGATGCAGTCAAAGTCTTACGCAAGTGTTTCAATTGTCAGCGACATGCTCCCAAGACCTTGCGTCCCAAGAACAACTTGATCCCCGTCACCACCGCATGGCCATTCCAAAAATGGGCAATCGATGTGGTGGGACCATTTCCAGACGCACCAGGAGCAGTGAAATTTATCATAGTAGCTGTTGATTACTTTACAAAATGGGTAGAAGCAAAGCCACTTGCATCAACCACCGCTATGATAACAAGGAAATTCGTGTGGGGACATATCATCTGCCGTTTCGGTCTACCAATGTGCATCGTCACCGACAACGGTACCAACTTCGCTGTCGACGACTTTCAAAAATGGCTAAAAGAGCTAAATATTGAACACATATTCTCCTCAGTGGCGCATCCGCAAGGGAACAGCCAAGTCGAGAGTATCAATAAATGCTTAGTCGAAGGCATCAAAGCACGGTTGGGAACAGCCAGACGCGGCTGGGTTGATGAACTCCCAAGTATTTTATGGGCTCACAGGACAAGCCCAAAAACAAGCAACGGCGAGACCCCCTTCAGCCTGGTCTACGGTACTGAAGCGGTGATCCCCGCGGAAGTAGGCCTCCCCTCACCTAGAATGTTGGCCATCAACAAGATGGACAACAATGAGGAACGCAGGGTTGACTTAGACCTCTTGGAAGAAAGGCGCGGAAACGCTGCCATCAACGAGGCCAAGTACAAAACCAAGTTGGAAAAGTACTACAATGCACGCGTTCGCATTTGTACCTTCAACCCTGGAGACTACGTCCTTCGTGACAACGAAGCATCCAACGCAGAACGCCCAGGGAAACTTGCCCCCAAGTGGGAAGGACCGTACCTCATCCAAGAGGTCCTGGGCAAAGGCGCGTATAAACTACAAACATTGGAAGGCGAAACTATCGCACGCACATGGAACGCACAGCAACTTCGACGCTGTTATATGTAAGCCATGTTTTCTGCATGTAATCTATTGGGCCGCAGGCCATTTGCAAATAAATAAATAGACGATTCAATGCAATATTGTTTATTTATTTCTATTACAAATGCGTGTTCCATTCTGAGGTATACACAAAAACAGATCAGCAAAATCTTCATTCGTGATACCCACACAGAATGGTAACCACACGCAACTATTGTAATAGGCCAGCAATGGCAATACTGTTTGTCTAACCAGAGAAAAATCTTCATACTTGGATATCACCTAGATATGCAAAAGGCAATTACAGATTTAGTATTACTCACAGTAGCACTAAACGCGTACAAATTCAAACATGCAAGTACTAAAAACACTTGTAAAAATTGAAACAACAATTCTTTATATTCAAAAAATTCCTGCACCTGCGCGGTGCACAAGGAATTTACATAAAGTTTTGTAACGGTTACATAAGGAAACAAAAAAGGCACGCAGGCCAATCTAATCTTCCTTTGTGCCACTGGGGCCCGCACCATCCGTGCCCTCAACATCTGGTTTTTCCTCATCATCTTCATCAGCGTATAAGACTCACAAGCGGTCCACATAATCCTCCGATTCTAGACACTTTTCAAGTTCTTCAAGATCTGTGAGGGTTGTTTCATTAAACTCCTTAACCGCAGCAGCAAGAAGCGCTTCAGTGTCCACGCCATGAAACCCGGACCGCTCATCAGTAAGCCCGCCACGCGCTGCAACGTTCAAATGACTAATACAGCGGTTGTAGCCAGCTTTGAAACCAGCATCCCGGGCACGCTCCCTGATCTCGTTAATACCTGCTACGGTCTCGGGTGCGTCAAGAATGGCAGTAACAATCTGCGAAACATGAATACAATGGTTATCAAAGGCAAACCTACAACAAAAATAACAAGGCAACGGATACTTACATGCCCGATCCCGCGCATACGCATCCATTCATGATCAGCCTTGAGCAACCCAAGTGAAGAAGCGTGGCTATCCCTAGCCTCTTCAGCCTCTCTTGCCCGCACTTCAGCTTCAGCAGCACGGGCAGAGATTTCCTCAATAGCGACCCCCCGGGTCCGCACTTCAGCCTTTTAAACAAGGAATCAGAAGTATACAAAAAGAATCAACAAACTTGTGAGACACAATTTCAAAGTTAGGAAAAACTTATACCTGAAGGTCCAAGATAGTTTTGCTTAAGTTGGTACGATCAACATTTGCCCCTTCAATAGCTTTTACAGCACGAGCCTCCGCCTCCTTGGCCTCTTCCAGAGCCTTGGCAAGACGAACCTCTGCTTCCTTGGCCCCTTGGGCAGCCGCAACGGCCTCAGCTTTCTCTTTAGCCAACGCAGAAATTGCTGCCTTGGCATTTATAAGCTCCTGACGAACATGAAAGAGAGTTTCATTCTGTTTACCCCAAGATTCTTTCCAAGTCTTGCGCTCATCAGATAGCGTCTTGCGCTCATTAGAAAGGGTTTCTTTCCAAGGTTTACGCTCATCAGACAGCAGTTTTGCAAGGGAACGAACCTGTTTAAGCTCAGCAGTTGCAGCCCACTCTTCAGTCTGCTTATGCTCCTCAAACGCAGCTTTATCCCTCTCAAGCTGCTCTGCTCCCTCACGTGCAGCCTTCACCAACTCCTCAGTCTCTGCACGCAACCGCACATTCTCTTCCTCCCTGCGCGTCAACACCTTATAGTTCTCCATAATGGTGTTGGCCATTACAGAACTCCCAACAAGCAGGGAGGAGAGTTGGTTAATCTGGGCTTCATTTGATAAGGCACGGGCTCGGTTGACTTTAAATGGGGTGCCCAGACCACCCAAAATCTCCCTACACGCAGAGGGATCAGCGGAAACGTCATCCCCTTGCATCACAGACCACAGAGGGCGGTGGTAAGACATGGCCCGGTCTTCTGTATAGGAGCGATAATAATACTCCAATTCAGACTCTTCAGGCTGAATAGGAGTCTCTACAAAACCCGCACCACCAGAAACGGAACCGGAAGCCTTCTCGGCAGCAGGAGACTTTGGCTTTCCAGTGTAGCCAAACTTCAAGTCAACCTCATCAGTATCCTCTGGGGTGATAACATTATCACCCGAATCAACAGTATCATAGATTTGAGCCGCGGGACGCTTCCCAGCGTCCACCTCCCGCGCAGAGGCTTCAGGAGTAACAACCTTATGAACCCCCACACCCGCAGCAGTGTCAGGCGGAGGGGGGGAGGAGGAGCATCAAAGATGAAACCTTCATCTTGCGGTTCTGAAATCAAAACAAAATACTTTAAAGTACAAGTATAAACACAAAATACTTGTTAAAGTCATGCATCACATACCAGATACAACCGCAGGCTTCCTTGGTCCAACAAAGGCCTTGCGCCTGGTCTGAATTTTCGGCTTCTTTCTCCCACCAGCATCACCAGCTTCCTCCGTTTTCCTCTTCTTCTTGTCACCTGGTTTGGAACCCGCAGTAGTTCCACCTGTGGCCGCACCAGCACCTGGAACACCCAAGCTCTCAAGGGTGTCAGATACTACCACGTAATCGGTATATCTGCGGAAATGAGAACGAGAGATACCTGCTGCATGCGGCACCAAAGGCGGAACAACATGCGCCTCAGGGTTTTTCTTACCGCGACCCCGCACGGCTTTATCTGCGTGCTTCTTCTCAGCATGTTTTTTGGGGGCACCCTTTGACTCAAATTTACCAAGGGTCCCAAGTGTACCTGCGTATAGAATATCAGCAACAAACCTTGTAAAGCAATAAAGGTTATGAATAATACCTTTGCCCTGCGGCAGGGGTGCAGTCATCACCTCGCGTGAAGCAACGCGGAACAAAGGGACAATCGTCAAGTTAAAACCTTTACCTTCCGCAGTCGGAATAAGATCAACTTTGCCAGTAAAAGTTGGATCAAATATCTTCCACACTTCCACAATTTCTGATAATACATATCCAAATTAATAACAAACACGGGAATAAAGCAACTGCAAAGAGTGGTAACACTTACCACCAGTTTTTTCCCGCACCACAGGCGTGAAATTCCTCTTAGGCCGGGTCAACATCATCCGCAGCACCCACAACTCATTGTTGGTCAGCCGCCTATGCTCAATGGGTTTCAGCCTTGAGAACCACTCCGCAGTCTCCACGGTAGGCATAGCAATATCCTCCGCAGGGATAGGCTCATTGACGTTCCGCATAGTTGATGTGTGTAAAATGCAACATATAAATTACATCAAATGAGGCATAAAACTAACCCTTTTTTTAGTACTAATATTGGAAAAAGAGTGTTTTTGTCTTCCTTTTGTATTTTCAGGATTAAATGAGCTCAAAAACGCAAAAGAAGCAAAAAGACAGCTAAATCCAACATAAATACAAGAAAAGGAACATTAGTGGACTGCCCGAACCCTCAACGGCACCTTCCAAAGCAAAATAGAGAAAACAGAAGGCTGAACACGCCCCGTGCTCAGCCAGCATGGGGCCGTGCCCAGGAAGCAGCAGAAAAGACAAATCTATAGAAGCTTCTATTGCCCACCACGGGTCGTGCTCGGCGGACACGGGGGCGTGTCGAAAGTACAGCAGGCGCATTTATTGTAATTGCGAATTACAATTAATGAAGAGAGAGAGTGTCAGACGGGCACGGGGCCGTGTCCAGCGGACACGGGGCCGTGTCCAGCTCTCTGTTCAGCCTATAAATAGGAGTGCTTGGATTCATTTCATCTCATCCCTTGGCACACCACCTCTCTCACACTTCATCCACCACCCACCACCATCACAACACCATCATCCACCACCATCATCCATTGTCCATCATAGAGTGTGTGAGTCGTCTCGGGATCCAAGATTGATCGTAAGAGTTCTTGACAATCAAGGCCATGTTTGCCTAAGTCTCTTACATCACTTGGTGAAGACAAAGTGTCTAGTATAATACTTTTTATTTCTAATCTTTTGCACTTTTTATTTGGTTTTGTATTAATGGCTTTAATAACTACTTACTTATGTTGAAGGTGATCTTTCCTTATCGTTTGTCCGTGGTGTCTTGGCATTATTTTACTGTCTATATAAAATAAAGGATTTTCACCATTCATATCTCCACAGTCTATATGGAGGTATGTTGGCTACCTGGTAGGGGGTTAAGGGAACGGTTTGGTAAAGGTCTTGCCATTGTTCAGCGTTTAGAGGTCCTGCAATGGACCTGGGTCAAATTTAGTAGGACCTCCTTCAATACTTCACGGTATTGGATGGCGGGGGTCCAAACTCTTTGATCCCCTCATAAGTTAACTACTATTAATACTATAACCCGGCTACTTAGGACTGTATCCCTGCTGACTCAGACTACTTAGCCGAGGGTAACGTCACCGCCAAAAGCGGGGCCTACCACAATACTGCATTAATAATTTAATTCATTATCTTCCAATAATCCACCCCTTTAGGATTGTATCCCTGCTGACTCAAACTACTGGGGTGAGGGTAACTTCACCTTCAAAAGAGGGGCCTACTACAATAACTAAGATAATCTCTTAATTATGTGCAAAAGTGCGGAAATAATCAAAGGTTATACTAGATACGAGTCGGAACCAAGTGATTCATCTTGTCTATCTGTTTTTATTTTTATTTTCATTTTCAGCATTTTAGTTAGTTTTATTTTTCTTAGTTTAAAACTTTTTTTTCTAAACTTTTATTTTGGTTAGACGTTGAGGATAAACCGGTACTAAAAGCTCTTGTGTCCTTGGACGACCTCGGTATCTTACCAACGCTATATTACACTCAACGATGGGTGCACTTGCCCATATGTGTGTTTAGTGTTAGTGAAATATCGTGTTTTATAAATTTAAAACTTGGCTAAAATAAGTGTTAAAAAGGGCTTAAAATATACACCTAAAATATACGACACTTACCACACATCAAGTTTTTGGCGCCGCTGCCGGGGACACAAGGATTTTAAGAAAGTTAGGAATCAACGGCCTAATCATCTTTTATTTTTCTTTTTATTTTTTTTTATGATTTTCTTAGTTTTTCAGCTTCTGCAGAGCTCAGCACGGGCCGTGCCCGCTGAACACGCCCCCGTGCTCAATCATTGGAACTGGCAATCCTGTTTTACATCAGACAGTAAGCTGAACACGGGGCCGTGTCCACTCAACACGCCCCCGTGCCCAAGTTTCAGTTACTGAAAACAGAACCGTTAGATCCCGACGGTTGGTAATTTCTGACATAAACATGAGTAATAGTAATTATTTTTACTTTCGGCACTCTTATGGTACGTGGTGTCATTTATGTGGTGGCGAACATGAAGAAGTAAAATGCTACTTCCTAAATTATAAGCCCCACTACATGGACCCACAATCTTCTCACAACCTTAAGAGGGGCGAAAGTAAAAATAAGCACTATTTCTCCCTCGAATGCGCCCAGCCAGATATTCTAGGGGAAATGCTCCTTAGCGAGTTATTTCAACTAGAAGAGCTAATTCTGAAATGGATAGAAGAGCTTGGGAAGGATTTTATTGATCCACCCCAAGACGATACCCATGAAGAAATGTTGGAACCGCATTCCGACAACCTCGTTGCTCCCGAAAATGCCTTCGTACCTAGCAAAGACTTGGACGATAGTCGTCCCTGTGTCGATTGTGCCGTGAAGGACTCTCCATCGACTTCGTTCGGTGCATACATAGACCTGAGCGATTCGGCATATACCTTCTTTAACAAGAGCCCGGAAAAGGGTTGGACTTGTCCACCTAGAATGAAAATAGGAATTACCCTCACCGACAACCTCTTGCGTTCTCGCCTTAGTCTAGGACAATTAAGGTATATTAGGCACTTTGGGGTTGTTCCAACCAGTCAGGAGCCACCCGATACTAACAAGTTCCTTAAAAAACTAGACAACTTCATAAAACAGTCCCTAGACACGGGGCCGTGCCCAGCCAACACGCCCCCGTGTCCATCGAAAGATTCCATTCTGATCAGTACGTCAGAATACGGACAAACTGTGTCAGAACTCCACCTGCACACGGGGCCGTGTCCACTGAACACGGGGCCGTGTCCAGGTTGCTGTCGTTTTCTATAAATGCAGCCAAGAATTCTGCACATTTGGACCAACTTGGGGCAGAGATTTGCAGGAATCTTCTCTCAAACTATCCTAGGTAAGTCTAAAAGAAGGTTCCAACAACCCATCTTGTCCCTTCCTCTTTTAGTAATTTCCTTCTGCTTCATCTTTCTCCAAGAGCTACCATTGAAAGTTTGGAATTCCTCCAACTCTATGGTAGGGATAAATGAGTTTTGTTCAAAGAATCTTGGTAAAAACATGTTATGAAACATTGTTTTAAGTTATTAGTAGCCAAAAAGGGCCCACAACATTCAGAAAATAACTTAAAAATACAAGTTTCCTTGTTCCAAAACTCTGCAGAAAGATGGACACGGGGCCGTGCTCAGTGAGCACGGGGCCGTGTCCGGTTACTGTTTCATTAAATAAGCTATTTTTAGTTTATTTTTCGTAGGATGTCGAGTGAAAACAGCGATACATCTTCTGTGCATTCGTCAAACAACCGAAGAGGAAGAAGACCCTCCATTGAAGCTACACTTGTGCACTATGTGATAGCATTAAGGGAGGCTCTCGACGAAATGACTTCAGTAGAGGAGGTCCTTATCGACCGTATTAACGATCTTACGATGGGACTTGAAAGCAACTTCCAAGAAATTAACCTCTTGCACCAGAGGTTAAATATTCTTGTAGCACCTCCAATGGAACTAGTCCTTCCTCAACAGGATTGGAACCTGGCTCTCGGAATTAACAACCCTACCGGGTGGGAAGACTTTCCGGCGGAACCTCCCATGGAACACCAACAAGAGATCCCGGTGGAAGTTGAAACTCCTCAAACTAATGCCAATGAGCCTTCTTTTCTCCTTCCAAGGGAGATAGAAGAATGGCTCGCCGACATTTGAGGAGAACCGCACTCGGAAGAAGGAGTTCACTAAGGCCTTGTTTAACCAAGATTGATTATTTCTTGGAAATTTTGCTAAATTAAAATAAAGTAAAGGCTAGGACTCCATGGTTTGTTATTTCTTCGTTTTATCTAGTTTAATTTAGGATTATGTAAGTTCTCTCTATGATGAAATGAAATGATGGTCTTAATGTTTGGATGGTTTGTAATGAATGAAACACACTCATGGTGGTAAAGGATGAAAAGGGGAACGAGAAAAATGATCCCATGCACAAGAACGAGGCAACCCGACAATTTTCTCCATTTCAACACGGGCCGTGCCCAACCAACACGGCCCCGTGTCGAACCACCTGCAGAAAACGCCCAGTACAGGTAACTGGACACGGGCCGTGCTCACCCAACACGCCCCCGTGCCCAGACTTCTGTTTCTCTTATTTCAATTTTGTTACTGGCACTTGAACACGGGGCCGTGCCCGGATAACACGGGGCCGTGTTCAGTACCCAGTAACACAAATTTTTGCTTTTTAAACACTATTTTACACATCTAATCAACCTAAAAATTTATTTTTGGGACACATTGAGGACAATGTGTAATTTAAGTGTGGGGGGGATGCTAAAACCTTGAATTTTGCAAGTCCTAAATACAAGCCTTACACAAAACTCTATTGGAACCGCTAATCACCCCAAATTTTTTCAAAAATTTCTTTTTTTTACTTGTCTAGGTTTAACTCGGGAAATTCAAGTTCTCAAAAAGGTTATATTTTTACAAATTTACAACCGATAGCGTAGTGATAAAAAGAACCAACATAAGAAAATTATGAAAAGGCATGACAAACTTATTTAAAATTTGATTATATATACTTGATCACATAAAAACCCATTCCCACAAAAGTGAGTTTTGAGCCTTTATTGAGCACACAATTACATATCATTTGACTAAATGCTCATTTTTCGTTTCTTGTGTGAATAGCCGCTTGGTTCTTACGACTCTAGAACTTGCCATGACAATACACTCCCGGTCCTTATCAACTTAAACCCGAGTAAGTAAATGATGGAGGCATTAGGACTAACCTTTTTCATTTCTACACCATTATTTTTCCTTTTCTTCTACCACCTACCCAAAAATCCCCCTAGTTAGCCCCTTTGAGCCTAAACCTTTTCGTTTCATCACCCAAACAAAAACCCTTTCAACCACCAAAACCCTTTTTCATTTTAACCCTTTATTTTAGTAACAAGTCCGGTTCTTCGTGAAAAAAAAAAAAATTGTGATGATGATGAAGCAAAAAGAAAATAAACAAACAAAGTAATCAAAAATAACTTTGTTTGAATAAAAGCTTCATTAAAAATAAAAAGTTGCAAAAAAATGCGAAAACCGACACTTGTTACGCTTTTAGCCCTTTTTCTACTAACCACTAACCCAACCACCTACCTTTAACCCTAGCCAACCCTTAACCCACAAAGTCCTCTTGATATCTACAAAGGTATAAAAGTTAAAAAGGAGGAGGATTGATTTCTTGGCAAGCCTATGGTAGGAATAAGTTCCGTGCCGCTCTCGAGTGATTCACTAAAAATACACCTTCGGCCGAGTGTGAGTGATTTCCCCGCGAGGTATGTGAACTTGTATATAAATAGAATTTTAAAAAGGCATGTTATGCCCAAATAAGTAATTTCTTTTATGAACAGTTCTAAATAAATCATTACGAATAGGAGTGTAAATAAATAAAAATAAAACCTAAAAAGATCTTGGAAATCCCGACACTCTATGACAAGCCCAAAACCTTCTCTTCTACCTATTCCATTTGGGAGTGTAAGCCAAATATTAAAGAGTTTTGCTTGAGGACAAGCAAAAGTTCAAGTGTGGGGGTATTTGATGTGTGTAAAATGCAACATATAAATTACATCAAATGAGGCATAAAACTAACCCTTTTTTTAGTACTAATATTGGAAAAAGAGTGTTTTTGTCTTCCTTTTGTATTTTCAGGATTAAATGAGCTCAAAAACACAAAAGAAGCAAAAAGACAGCTAAATCCAACATAAATACAAGAAAAGGAACATTAGTGGACTGCCCGAACCCTCAACGGCACCTTCCAAAGCAAAATAGAGAAAACAGAAGGCTGAACACGCCCCGTGCTCAGCCAGCACGGGGCCGTGCCCAGGAAGCAGCAGAAAAGACAAATCTATAGAAGCTTCTATTGCCCACCACGGGCCGTGCTCGGCGGACACGGGGGCGTGTCGAAAGTACAGCAGGCGCATTTATTGTAATTGCGAATTATAATTAATGAAGAGAGAGAGTGTCAGACGGGCACGGGGCCGTGTCCAGCTCTCTGTTCAGCCTATAAATAGGAGTGCTTGGATTCATTTCATCTCATCCCTTGGCACACCACCTCTCTCACACTTCATCCACCACCCACCACCATCACAACACCATCATCCACCACCATCATCCATTGTCCATCATAGAGTGTGTGAGTCGTCTCGGGATCCAAGATTGATCGTAAGAGTTCTTGACAATCAAGGCCATGTTTGCCTAAGTCTCTTACATCACTTGGTGAAGACAAAGTGTCTAGTATAATACTTTTTATTTCTAATCTTTTGCACTTTTTATTTGGTTTTGTATTAATGACTTTAATAACTAGTTACTTATGTTGAAGGTGATCTTTCCTTATCGTTTGTCCGTGGTGTCTTGGCATTATTTTACTGTCTATATAAAATAAAGGATTTTCACCATTCATATCTCCACGGTCTATATGGAGGTATGTTGGCTACCTGGTAGGGGGTTAAGGGAACGGTTTGGTAAAGGTCTTGCCATTGTTCAGCGTTTAGAGGTCCTGCAATGGACCTGGGTCAAATTTAATAGGACCTCCTTCAATACTTCACGGTATTGGATGGCGGGGGTCCAAACTCTTTGATCCCCTCATAAGTTAACTACTATTAATACTATAACCCGGCTACTTAGGACTGTATCCCTGCTGACTCAGACTACTTAGCCGAGGGTAATGTCACCGCCAAAAGCGGGGCCTACCACAATACTGCATTAATAACTTAATTCATTATCTTCCAATAATCCACCCCTTTAGGATTGTATCCCTGCTGACTCAAACTACTGGGGTGAGGGTAACGTCACCTTCAAAAGAGGGGCCTACTACAATAACTAAGATAATCTCTTAATTATGTGCAAAAGTGCGGAAATAATCAAAGGTTATACTAGATACGAGTCGGAACCAAGTGATTCATCTTGTCTATCTGTTTTTATTTTTATTTTCATTTTCAGCATTTTAGTTAGTTTTATTTTTCTTAGTTTAAAACTTTTTTTTCTAAACTTTTATTTTGGTTAGACGTTGAGGATAAACCGGTACTAAAAGCTCTTGTGTCCTTGGACGACCTCGGTATCTTACCAACGCTATATTACACTCAACGATGGGTGCACTTGCCCATATGTGTGTTTAGTGTTAGTGAAATATCGTGTTTTATAAATTTAAAACTTGGCTAAAATAAGTGTTAAAAAGGGCTTAAAATATACACCTAAAATATACGACACTTACCACACATCAATAGTCATGTCCACAACAACTGCGGCAGCTTTAACGTAGAAGAACTTATACTTCCACTTCGTAATACCCTTCGGAGGGGTCATCAACTTGATGCTTCCATACCGTTCTCTAAACGAAAAGAAACCGGTATTCACCGTCAACTGGTAAAACCCCCGAAAGTTTTCAACGGTAACCGGCAGACCAAGAGCACGAAAAGTTGATTCAAAATGTCTAATACGGATCATCCCAAAAGGACTCATCTGGGAGATATGGATCTTGTAATGTTCCAAGACCTGAGCAACAAAAACTGTTAATGGTAAACGAAGGTTACCATCAGTAAAACACTCGGCCCACATGGTGATGTGACCGGCCGGAGCACAGGCACCAGTATCACCAGTTTGGGGATAAGCAGCCCCATACTCATGAGGCATCTCAATCCTGGCCATCAGTTGGTCGAATGAAGCTCTCGACCACTTCAATTGTGGTAGGCCACCACCAGGAACACTGCCACCATCATCTTCTTCTTCTCCGGCCACCGGAGAAGATGCTTCAGGGTTTTCACCCTCCACATTATGTGGGTTAGATGGATCAGCCATCAGAAATATGTAGAACAGAAGTTTCGAGTTAAAGAAAAAACTCAGAAAACTCAAAAGATTACCGGAATAAAAGACAGATTGATCGGAGAAGACGAAGGGAATGCTCTCTCTCTCACCAGAATTTTTTTCGAAAAATTTGAACAGTGAGGGGAAACCAGACGGTTCCCCCTTTATATACTCATCGCAATAAATGTGATACAGTAAACCGCCTCAACACGTTCAAAATAGGCGAGTTACAAGGCGACACGTGGTCAGCAACCTTTCCGCTGACGGTTATCACGCGCGCGTGGCCGCCCACGCGCCTGACAGAGAAGACTTTTTCACTCCCTGCTACAGTGCATTAATGACCTCAGTCAGTGCAAACGTCTTTTCAAATCAGCACATGTCAGAATCCAACCAACTTCAACAACCCACACGTGCAATCGTGACGTAGGCAACAGAAAGCGACAACCTTATCCAAACACAAGCGGCATGCGGTTTCTCTGGTTTACCGCACCATAACCCATACCGCATGTCGTTTTTTACATACCCCTCAAAAAAGGCAAAAATATATGTCTGTAAATTATATAAAGGGGTATAAGTCATAAACCGCACATATCCACGAGCACACGTGGAATATGCGGAGATGACGCACACCAACCCGCACAGGTGTGTCAGATACTCAGAACCAGCACGGTTCTTTGGACTGCGAAAACCGCTTCTCAGGATGCGGTAAACCGCACTCCATGAAAGCTTCTTCAAGCTTCAAAACCCTCGTTTCCGGTTCACAACCACAGAGGGAACACAAACAGCTTCTCCTTAAGGAAAACGACAAGTATGCTGAGCAACCGCACATCAGCAACCATGTTACCTGAACCTTCAAGAGCCACATCTAGACTACAAAGCTTCTAGAAGCGAGTTCTTTGCTGCAAACCGCAACCATTAGTGCGTGGTTACTGCAAACCGCAACTATGCGAACGGTAGCTACGGAAGAGCCACAACTAAGTCACCAAGCAGAGGAGCAAAGCTACTTCAAGGAAAACCGCTTTCCAAATAAACGCGAAGGAAAGTGGCTACAAAATGAATGCGGAAGAGTTTCAACCAACTTCCCAAGTATCTAAGGAGATTTCTTCCGACAACACTGCTTACAGGAAAACTACTTTCCAACAAAGCGTGAAGGAAAGTAGCTCCAGAACAGCGGTAACAAGTCTGCTTATGACTAGTTACCCACCTATGGACCGCATAGAATAAACAATGGTGGGCACAACCCTGCCTATGACCATGTTTATCTGCCCATAGTCCAGATTCACATTGTTCGACCAAACACGGCCAACAACAACGCAACTACCCCACGATCCTCAAAGAAATAGGGCCAACAAAGTTCGGCAACGAGGTAACCGCAAAGAACGCGCGGTTACTAGAGAGCTAAACCTCTGAGGACGTGTGGTTACTTGAGAGATAAACCGCAGAGGACGTGCGGTTACTAGGAAGCTAACTGGAGAACACGAATACCCCACAGAACAGGGTTCATCATTACATGTCCAGTTGCTAAACATAGAGCTTGAGCAAAGTACGTACAACTTTGCACTAGCTGAAGCAGAGGTTCCAACTAGACTGAAGAACACATCTTCAGTCACGATCTCAAAGGTTGGTTCGAACCTTGCTAACACCTTCAGTCACCGTCTCAAAGGTTGGTTCGAAACACCAACAGGTGGCTGATGACATCAACAAAAGGCAGACTAAGAGACAAGTCCATGGCTGAGAATTCCGCATCAGATGGAACTTGCTCACCATGCACCCTTCTCAAAGGAAGAAACAATCCACTAGAAAGGGCCTACTACGTAAAGAAGGTGCTATCTGCATGGCACAATCTTAACCTTCTAGACAACATAGTCCAGTATCCCTCCCACATGCGACTCGCATACGGAAGAAACACTAGACTGGGGGGACTTGAAGGGGTATGGTCCCAAATATCGCGTCAGCACGATCGCGAATGACCATTACCCTCATTAAAAGCCCCCAACAGCAATTAACCCTCCAGTGTCCGCGTAGACACATGCGAACACTGCGGTCCAATCTGTCCATTGATGAGAAGACTTACCTTAGGGACGGAAACTAATGTTACGCATAGAGATGTGGCCTCGCACCGCATCCTATGAACATTTTCCTCACGACAAGGGATCTGGACAACAGTAACAGTCACTCAACAGGCGATGCGGCACAACACCGCATCCCGCGCAAATCATGGATGGAACAACCAATGCGGGAACAACATCAATGACCGCAAGCAGCGATGTGGCTTGGCACCGCATCCTGCCTACAAGGCAAGTGGGTCTGACACCACAGTGCAAGTGGTACTGGGAACAGTCGCCTACTGGCCCACGTATGTACAACAGTCTGACACCACAGCAGGACGTGGCAACACCACAGCAGGACGTGGCATCACCACAGTGTCCGACAGGTCTGACACACCTGCAAATAGCTGTGCGATATCAGGCTAGCTACTCAACCACCCTCATTCACTCCTCGGCTATAAATACTCACCCCAAACCAGGTTTGAGGTATCACTTCTCAACTCTCTCAATACTACTACTATCATACTTTGTTTCCCAAGCAAATTACTGATTCTCACGCCGGAGAGTGGTAACAAGGAGCACCCCCCCACCCCATCCTCCTTGTTACGAGTCACGGTTTGTTTCCTTGTGCAGGAAACCCACCACCAGACGATCCAGCCAGCGATCCTCGGAAAGAAGGGATTAACCCTCTTGACGAGACCAGTGAGTTAACCCTACCCGGTTAACCATTGTTTCATCAAATAGGTACTCTCGTTATAATTAATCGAGTTAGGTGATGCAGAATGACGGACTTGATTGTTGTAACGAGTTAGTGTGTAATCATATTTTGGCCGAATATATTTGTTTAATTGGGCCTATAATCTTGTGGCTATTGTTAATTCACTAGTTGGGCCTAATTGAGATAAAACTAACATATTGGCATGTAGGGGTGTCCAAACTGCTCGGCGCTCGAAGATCGTTCGACGATCGTTCGAAAAAGCTCGGAAATTTGCTCGTTCGATTCCTTGCTCGGTTAAAACCAAGCCGAGCAGCTTGGTTCGGTTTAAAAATGAACCGAGCACGAGCATAGGTACGCTCGCTCGTCGCTCGTTCGGTTACGATCGAATTTATTATTATTATTGTATATATTATTAAATATAATAAACATGTAACATATCCAGCCCCTAGAATCCTCATATCTTCAGTTAAAAAAAAAACCCCTTATCTCTCTCAACTCTTCAGTTAAAAAAAAAAGAGGGGTGTTTTATGGGTTTGAATTGATGTTACTGTATCAAATTTTATGTTTTGAATTCAATTTTCGATTGAAGATGTCTGGAATGACTTCAACACGTGTTTTTGAAGTTATTTTGCATTTTAGATGTTCTTAAAAATTAAACATTTGGATGACATTTTGTGTTTATTTTTGTGGGACTTTTTATGTTTGTATTTTGTTAAATTGTTAAAGTGTGTGTGAGACATATAAGTTGGTGAATTTTGGTGAATGAATGGTTGTGTGGGAATGCTAAATAAAACTGAGCAAAAGCGAACCGAACCGAGCGGCTCGGTTCTAAACCGAACCAAGCACGAGCATAAGATTTCCGCTCGATTTCCTAAATCCGAACCGAACCGAGCGGCTCGGTTTCAAACCGAACCGAGCACGAGCAGACATCCGTTCGGTTCGGCTCGGCTCATGAACACCCCTATTGTCATGTACATATGGTTAGTGGACTAGTGGACCATCTGATTATGGGCCTTGGTATTAGGGCGACATACTCACATATTACAATTATAATCTTTCTTTGTTCCATTTAATCAAATCTATATCTATTCTACTAGGTTACAACCCCGTGTATTACACGTGTTGAATAAAATAAATATAGTTAATAATAAAGATTAAAATATTATAAAATAAATTTTGTGATAAAATATTGTTGATTTTTTTAATAAAAGTTATAAAATTGAATAATAGAATCTGAAAGAGAGTGAAAAAAGAGGGAAAATAAATCTTCGGTTAACTAAATTATAATATATGACGCAAAACAATAATAATGATAATAACAACAACAAAAACATTGTAGCAAATTAAAGATAAAACTCGAATATAAAAAACGTAACCTTAAGAAGATTTATTACATTATAAAATTTGTAAAGAAAGAAAACAAATTTAGTGAATGATTATATAACATAGTGGTAAGTGATTATATAATTTGGTAGTGCGAGATTATATAACTTTGATACGTAATTATATATGAAATTTATATTTCTCACCTAAAATACATGTGTCACATTTTGGTCACCAATAAACCATTTGTACGTATGTATATATATATATATATATATATATATATATATATGCATGTATATACATAGAGAGAGGATCAATAAGAAGACTCATTATTAATGATAAAGCTTAAAATACTCCATCCGAAATTGTATTACATATATACATATAAAATACGTTTATTCAAAAATGCTTGTGATCCACAATAAGCATATGTAGTATTACACATATGTAGTACATGATATATTGCGTATCTGCAATAGTCCTTTTTTCCAATTTTTATTTTTTTATTCTTCTTGGATATAAAATACAGGATGTTACACAAATGGAACTACATAAAAGTTTACCTTTTACAGCTTAGCGCTATCATAACGTGTGATAAACATATTCCTTTAGAGTGGTTGTGGGTTACAGTCTCATGGTGGACATTAATGTAGTTTCAGAAATAGGCTTTAAAAAATAAAATAAAATAAAATAAAATAAAAAAAATTACCTCTGGAATATAAAAGAAAACCGTCACCTTAAGAATTTTCATAAAATTATTATGAAATTTATAAATTAATCAAATAAATTCAGTTAGGAAATATCTAATATAACTTCTAATAAGTTAATGTCACATGTCAACACGTCATTTAGTTTATTTATTTCTTTTTAATATTTGAGGGTGTGTCACCGAAATAATATATGGAATTTGTGTGAAATATATATAAACAAAACAAAATATTTTTGTGTTACACGGGATAAGTATAGGTATTATAAAAAATCGTAGCCATCCTTTAATTTTTGTGTAATATATCTGTAAACACATTTTTAAATTATGTTAAATTCATTGCATAAGATATCTCACATATGCAACGCATCCTCTCAGTTTCAGAAGATTACAAATTCAATGTCATAATTTTATATCATCATCTTTCTTAAAGCCAAATTTATATGAAAAGAATTCATAAAATAAAAAAAAACTTATCTATAATTATGAGTTATCACTTATCAATTACAAAACATATAAATAATATGTAAACTAAAAAATCCGTAAAACAAAAAATAAAACTTACCTATAATTATGGCTCATTTTGTGGAAAAAAAATTACATATTTATTAGAGATAGAAGATCATGAGTAATTTAAGAATATTAACTAAATTAGAGATAAATAAAAAGTGGGAAAACAACTCTGATGATGCGTAGAAATACGACACGTGTCCCAAAACATGTTTCTTTTATTATATAGTATAACTTCTAATAAGTTAATGCCACATGTCAACTTATCATTTAGTTTATTTATTTCTTTTTAATATTTGAGGGTGTGTCACTGAAATAATATATGGAATTTGTGTGAAATATATATAAACAAAACAAAATATTTTTGTGTTACACGGGATAAGTATATGTATTATACAAAATCGTAGCCATCCTTTAATTTTTGTGTAATATATCTGTAAACACATTTTTTTAATTATGTTAAATTCATTGCATAAGATATCTCACCTATGCAACGTATCCTCTCAATTTCAGAAGATTACAAATTCAATGTCATGATTTTATATCATCATATTTCTTAAAGCCAAATTTATATGAAAAGAATTCATAAAATAAAATAAAAAACCTTATCTATAATTATGAGTTATCACTTATCAATTACAAAACATATAAATAATATGTAAACTAAAAAATCCGTAAAACAAAAAATA
The DNA here is from genome assembly GCA_030545235.1 of Helianthus tuberosus. Lineage (NCBI taxonomy): Eukaryota > Viridiplantae > Streptophyta > Magnoliopsida > Asterales > Asteraceae > Helianthus > Helianthus tuberosus. Next base: position 74,763,717 of record CM060364.1, on the reverse strand, counting down.
AAACTTACCTTTAATTATGGCTCATTTTGTGGAAAAAAAATTACATATTTATTAGAGATAGAAGATCATGAGTAATTTAAGAATATTAACTAAATTAGAGATAAATAAATAAGTGGGAAAACAACTCTGATGATGCGTAGAAATGCGACACGTGTCCCAAAACAGGTTTCTTTTATTATATAGTATCTATACTATATAATAAAAGAAACCTATGAGAGACACTTGTCATTCATTGAAATTATTTATTTTTTGTTTTCCCGTCTCTCTCTCATACTTATTTTAAATACTTATTTTTTATAATTAATTTCTTTTTGTGTTGCACTAATCACATTGGATATTGTTCAAAAAGTAGGATTATTCTTATGCATTTTTTTTAATTTAAAAAGGTAAATTGTCCTGTAATAATCCTTAGTAGATGTCATTGGCCATTGTCAATCATACTTTTGAATATTCACTCTACCAGTCTAACCTTTCACATATTTTTCCTCCACCGGTCCCCCGTTAAAAAAACTTAACGGGGTTAAGTTTTTTCCGAACTACAAACAGATGTTTTAGGGATTTTGATCAGAACGACGATACGAGTCGATTGATGTAAAACTTACCTCGAAACAATGCTCTAAAGATATGATCGCATTACTCTTAGTGTACACAGTTAAAAAATGTTGGTAAGGGTTTTGATTCACGGACTTGCAATATATTTATCATTCAAAGATAGGATCGCGTTACTCTTAGTGTACACGGTTTTTTTAATTAGTATAACTTAAAGTTGCTAATTAGTTTGTTGAATGAATAAATTAACATCCAATTATAGTTATAATAATAAGAGTTAATTACATAGTTAGTCCCTATGGTTTGCACAAAATAACGTACTTAGGTACTAGTAGTTTAAAATCACCTTCTAGGGTATTAACTTTTCATTTTGTAACGTTTGGAGGTATTAACTTCTAGAGTATTAACATAGTTAGTCCCAGTGGTTTGCAAAAAATAACATACTTAGGTACTAACAGATTGTAATTTTAAACCTACAAATAACGTTAATACCTCTAAATGTTACAAAATGAAAAGTTAATATCCTAGAATGTGATTTTAAACTATTAGTACCTAAGTATGTTACTTTGTGCAAACCACAGGGACTAATTATGTAATTAACTCTAATAATTATTATTGAGCATCAATTTTTAGTCACATGATTTGCATTTTTGCAAACCATATCCTTTTTTTAGTTTAAAAAAATATTGTGATACCTTATCCTTTTCTTAAGTTTAAAAAAAAAAGTTTGTCTATCTTTATTTTACTTTGAAATGAATAATATGTTATTTTATTCCTATAAATTTTTAAAGATATCTAAACATAAGCTATTAACTTCACATAAAATTATTTTCAAATTATATAAATACAATATTAAACATTCGACCTTTTATTTTTCTCTCATTCTTATTTATTTATAGGACATATATTATTCCTACATATTTTTGTGTGTCCTTTTAGTTAAGAAACTTCTAAATGATCATGCATCTCTTCATTTATCCTTATTAAATTAGATAAGATATATTAGTTAGTATATAATATATCCATATAGTAAATATAAGTTGATCGTTTTGTCATATAATAGAATCAATATATATTGTCTGGTATAACTGGTTATTTATTAATATAAATTTCAATGATTATTACTATATAATTATTTATTTTCTTTTTTCATTTATTTAATATTTCTTTCTTTAATTATCTTTTGTTTTATGCTTACTAATATAACCATTTAATATTTCATTGATTCAACTATGTGTAACACACAAGTTTCTCATCTATTAATAAATAAGAAAAACAAAGTAAAATGTTATAAATAAGTGAGTTAAATGCTTGGTTGGTCCTTGTGGTTTGCAAAAATTTCAAACTTGGTCCTAGTGGTTTACTAATTACACGCGTGGTCCCAAAAGTTGTCAAAAATGCACTCGGTTGGTCCCCAGCCCTAACCTCTGTTAAATTTCTTAGTTAACTATGTGTGAAATGACTATATTACCCTTGAACAATTAAAAGAAATAAAACTCACCATCTTCTTCATCCCATCCCCTGTTCTTACCCCTCTCTTTAAAACCCACCATCTCCACCTTCAATCCATCACCACCACCTCCACCGTCACCTTCAACCCAGCCAACCCCCACCCTTTCAAGCACTCACTGTACCGGCGACCAACCCAGTCGGAAGTCTTGCCGGAGGCGAAAGATCCGATTAAAGAGCATACATTTAGTGAACCCACTAAAATTTCCACTTGGGTTGATGAGATCTTTAAGTTATCTTTGATAAATAGCACCGCTCCACTCATTACACCAATATCTGCACACAGACATTTCGTCGAACAGTTGGTAGACATTGTTTTAAAATCAAATTTTCAACAGAATTCTAAAAATTGATAAGTTATCTTTGATAAATAGCACTGTTCCACTCGTTAACCCCAATATCTGCACACAGACATTTCGTCGAACAGTTGGTGGACACCGTTTGCAAAATCAAATTTCCAACAGAATTTTCATAATTCATGAACTGGGTGTTAAAAAAATGGGTGCTTTCTGCTAAACCTTGAACCTAATTTAGTGGGTGTGAAGAAAAATTGTGACTTGAAGAGCTTTGTTGCTTTAATTAGTGATTTAATTGTGTTTGAAAATGGAAATTGAGGTGGGATTTGCTTACCATAACCCAAGAGAATGGAGTTTGTGGATGCTAAGAGAGCATAGGCAAGAGCATACTTGTTGATGTGTGAGGTTCCCATGGAACTGAAGGCAAGAGCATATTTGCACAGGTTGAAGAAGATGGGAGGTTGGCTGGGTTGGAGGTGGTGGTGATGGATTGAAGGTGGAGATGGTGGGTTTTAAAGAGAGGGGTAAGAACAGGGGATGGGATGAAGAAGATGGTGGGTTTTATTTCTTTTAATTGTTCAAGGGTAATATAGTCATTTCACACATAGTTAACTGAGAAATTTAACAGAGGTTAGGGCTGGGGACCAACCGAGTGCATTTTTGACAACTTTTGGGACCACACGTGTAATTAGTAAACCACTAGGACCAAGTTTGAATTTTTTGCAAACCACAGGGACCAACCAAACATTTAACTCTAAATAAGTATATGGTACATCAAAGTTTATATTTTCAAAAACATATATTGACTTCTTTTTGGTTTATCTATTATTTATTTAGTATTTCTTTTTTTAATTATTTCTTTTGTTTTTCTGCTTACTAATATAACTATTTAATATTTCATTGATTCAGCTATTTGTAACACACAAGTTTCTAATCTATTAACAAATAAAAAAAAACAAAGTAAAATGTTATTAGTTATGTAATACACAAGCCTCTAACATAATAATAAATAAAAAAACAATATAACTATTTAATATTTCATTGATTCAACTATTTGTAACACACAAGTTTCTAATCTATTAACAAATATAAAAAAACAAAGTAAAATGTTATTAGTTATGTAATACACAAGTTTTCTAACATAATAATAAATAAATAAAAACCAAAGTAAAATGTTATAAAAAGTATATAGCACATCAAAGTTCATTTTATCAAAAACATATATTGACGACTGTGTGTGTTAACCGATTACATTAAGCCGTGTAATACATGTGTTTGTTCAATCAGTGCAATACACGGGTTTTTTTTTTAAATGTAACATTTTTATTACTTAGTACATAAAATGATCCAAGTATGAGATAAATTAACAAATCTTGCATAACATTTAAATAAAAGATTTGGTCGGTGAGTTTTTGTAGAAGAGAACTGGTCTGCAATTTTGGGATTTAGATAGATTGTTCAAAACCCAATACACGGGAATACAGAGGCTATTCGCAAAAGAATTCATACGATATTTTCAATACTCTGAAAAGAATATAATCCTGTTCTTGTTACGAATTGAGTTTAATCCGTTTGAACTTTTGAGTATACCGATCAAATAGTTCATTCGGATAGTTCTCGTACAACTCTCAATTCAATCCAATCAATTTCTTTTGATTTACTGTGTGGTTTCATCAATCCAATCCATATTAGCTTCTTCACTTGACCTTTACAATTTTTTTAACCACAAGTACAGGAGCCAAGTAAAAGTGGTCATACTTAAGCTTCCAAATTAGTACGACTAGTTAATTTTTCGTTCTCAAATACAATTATAGAAAAATCGGGGTTACGGTAATATTGGTTTGGGTTAAACTTGAGTTTAGATTCTAGTTAGTATATTCAGTCAAACTTATATCTAGTTTTATAAAATTCTTGAATTGATTCAAAACTAAAGATGCATAGTGAAATAATAAAAAACTCTCGAATTGATTCAAAACTAAAAATACATAGTGAAATAACTTTCAAAATTATTCGACCAAAACTAAAATCTTCTTCATGCAACATTTGTCTCAACTAGAACTGGATAAAAAGTTATATAAACGGATAACATCCAAACACCAAAAGGGTTAAAGGGCCCCAAATTTTTACTTCGCCTTGGGGCCCGAAAGAGTTAAGCCGGTCCGGATACCAACAGGTATCCTATGGCTTTTTCTAACTTGGAAAACTACATAGTTCTAAGTTCATAACTGGTTCATGATCCAACTTTTAAAACACCAGAACCAGTATAAAACTAGTTCAACTCGATCCATATGTGTTTGATTTTCAAAAGGGGCTACTAATCATAAAACCCTACATACATAAGTGGTTGTGGACATCAAGCCTTTTTGTGCAACGATAACTTGTTCTTAATGCAATACAACTTATAAATCGACAAAACCCATCAAAATATTAGGGACCAAAAGCTGACCAATCAATCATATGGCGCAAGTCATCATCATCACAAAAAAACTAACACGCAACTAGAATACTCATCCCTTCACTCCATAGGCGAAGGACCATCTTCCAACGTGGCATCAGTTGCGACACTTCCCAACATGATCGCAGTCACCATCAACTTATCAGCATCAGGAAAACTTCTATGCTGCATCAAGATACCTTCTACTGACGAAATCTCCGAACTTTCCTGCCTTAACGGAAGCACCTGTTCAAACCCGCCTTCAAAAGTTTCAGCTTCGGGTCCGTAACACCTGCGTGAAGCTTGAAAAAGAGCAGTTTCTTTAAGAACCTCCAAGATTTCCTCATCGGTCAAGCCCTTAGCCACGGTTGTCTGGTTTATGGCTTCCCAGTCGTCTTGATTGGCGGCGTTCTTCCAGCATTCTTCTAGAAGACTTGTGTTGCACCTCAGGAAGGAGAGACTGGTCCATGCAAACACGTCGAATGCGTACAGTGCCAGTTGCTTGTTTTGAATATTGAGGCATAGTTGAATCAGCTCGGCTGGTGGAAGAAGCTTCTGTGCTAGCTCTTGTGTTTCTTCGTTTTCAGGAACCAGTTTCAAAATTTCTTGCTGCAAAGTCATAAATTTATAAACGTGTAAAGCAACTGATGATATAGTCGGGCAGGTGCCGTAATGAGTCGAATTGGATTCGGGTTTACACATTGCATTGTTGCTACATGTCGAAAATGGGTTGATTCACAAACCCTTTTCTTGTCATTATATATACTATAAACATAGTTATCGATAGCGAATAGCGACAACGTACCTACATGCTACGTAGCGATAGCGATGAAATAGTGCCCGCTATTTCGTGTTTAGCGATAAGGTAGTTAAAAAATTAAGAAATAAAAAATAGCTATCAACATAACTTTTTTTTATATATAAAACGTTAGTTTTATACCTTTTATGTATAAATTTATAAGTTTAAGGACCAAATGTAAGCTAGCAAAAATAGGGGGGTTAAATGTTAAAATACACAAACTAATTTTACACTTTTTATGTAAATTTTACAAGTTTTAATGACTAAATGTAACCTAATGAAAAATAGAGGGGTTAAATGTTAAAATCCATAAACTTATTTAACCCTAGAAAGGCTCAAACGCAACAAAAATGCAGCCGCTCTTCTTCATAGTTTCCAGCAAGTTTCCGGCAGAAATTGCAGGTTTCCGGCCGGAAGTCGTCGTCGGAATCCGCTATTTTCACGCTATTCAGCGCTATACACCATATAGCGACCATGTCTTGCCTCGCCACGCTATTCGCGATAGCGGTCGCTATGGCCGCTATCGATAACTATGACAACAAATATACTATTTTTCAACATCAAACACTTTTAGCCCCTTGATTTTAATAATAAACAACTTTAGTCCCTTAACTTTAATAATAAACAACTTTAGCCCCTTAGTTTTAATAATGACATGTTTAGTCCCTCAGCTTTAAAACTGACATGTTTAGCCCCTTAACTAAAACATCAAACAACTTGTAATCTCGCGATTTGCTTATTTTTATTTACGTTTGAACCCGCTGCGGAGTGCGAGTGGTAACCCACTAGTTTCTTTAATGAAACTCTACAGCTTATTAGTGTGTTAATTATGATTCAAAAGCAAATTTTGCAAGTTAGGAGGCTTTATGTTAAAAAAAATCCATTTGCTCCCCTGCTGGCTATTTTTTTTTAGTTCGACACTTTGACCTATTTTAGCCGTACAAGATAAAACAACCACCCAAATCGACCAATTTGTAACTTAACAAGTCGAAATTGCCAGCTCTAGGTAGAACTATCAAGTGTGGCTAAAACGTCACTGCAAGTACTGAGAAACATACTACAGACTGAAGGCAACGTACCTGCAACTTCAGAATTCTTAAGTCAGCTTCAATGCGCTTCAACTTGGTATCAGAATCAGGATTTTTTCCTGCAAATGCAAAAAAAATGAAAAAAAAATCATATATAATCAGCTACAATGAGTTGTAAGTACAGAAGACAAACCTGCCACAGCAGCAATCTTCGAGAGGTTTAAAAGCCGCCTTCTGTCAGCCAATGTCAGTTCAGTTTTGGCCTCATAAGATGTGGGGTCCACAACTTCAGAGAATGAACTATCACCATCAGAAAGTGCCAAAACGTGAAGAGTGTCAGAAGCCAATGAAGACTGATGTAGGAATATCTCATGAAGCCAGAGGAGATCTGGATGCTCCTTCAGAAATATTGCGAGCTCTTCAGGAAACTCCTCACCGAGTCTCATAAGTTTAGAGAATTGTTTGTTGTTGTACATTTGTTTGAACACGAAGTTGCTAAAACCTCCTTTTGGACCCATGCTGTCATGCTGCGTGAATATATACAGTCAGTAAGATGCGCTAAATATATCAAATGAATAACTTGTCTGCATCCATACCATTAGACTTCGAAGTAGTTCCAAATCATTGTGATCAAAGCACAAATTCCAAAGCGTTCGGTATCCTTCATGTCGTTTTGCGATAGCCAGCAAATTAGATGAAAGTTTTAGAGAGATTTCTTTGTTTTGCTCTTCCACCACTTCACTTGAACCCTGAAAATACCGATAAAATCAGTAAATGTGTCAATCAAGCTTCAAGTATTTAAGCTTCACATTGTCAAAAAATGAGTAAAATGCCATTTTCGTCCCTGAGGTTTGGCCAATTTTGCGACTTTCGTCCAAAGGTTTGTTTTTCCTCATCTGGATTCAAAAGGTTTAAAATCTTGCATTTGCATCCAGCTCGTTACTTCCATCCATTTTTCTACATTAAGTCAGGGGTAATTTCGTCTTTTTTGTTAACCTAAAGGACAACTCGGTCTTTTTTAGGGGTATTCGGTATTTTTACATAAAGTGAAAAAACTGAATTGCCCTTTAATTTAGCAAAAAAGACGGAAATACCCCTGACTTAATAGAGAAAAATGGATGGAGTTAACGAGCTAGATGAAAATAGCAATATTTCAAACCTTTTGGATCCAGATGCGGAAAAACAAACTTTTGGACGAAAGTCGCAAAACTGACCAAACCTCGGGGACAAAATGGCATTTTACTCAAAAACAAATAATGGATAGGTTTACCTGATTGAAACTCTTCACTTGCTGATAAAGTGAATCAAGAAGTGTGTCTCTTCTATTCCAATATTCTTCTAATAAACCACCGTGTTCTTCTTCACGTTCAACTTTAGCTCTAACAGCACCAGAGTACGCTTCAAGCAACACTTTAACCAAAACTTCTAACCGAGAATGAAACTCAAGTTTTGAAGACGTATCAAGGTGGTCCATTTCGGTCAACAAATGAAGCATGAAAGACGCAAGAGTCCACATCCCGCTCCTTACCACAGTCTGACAATACCACGGCGTTAATCCTTCCGGTGAGGGGTACCACATGTGATTCTCATCCTTGTAGTTCATTGACGTGTTTAGTAACGTTACACACATGCTGGACAGTTCACATGCTCTTTGAAGTTGAAATTTTAACGGCAGCTCTTCACTGATTATGAGAGTTAACTTTCTCTCCAAGCAATGAAATACTTCTTCAAGTTCGGATACTTTACTGTAGAACACTTCTGCATTATCTCTGTCCATTAAAAGAACGGTGTTTTGACGGGCTTTTTCGCCGACTAGCTGAATCAGGTCCCAAATAGAACCGGAAAGATCGTTTTGTGAGTTAGCTGATGTCTGCTGCCTAATCAGGTTCTGAAGCTCTCGGAGTTGAATCATAGCAGCAAGCTTTTCACCATGCTCCATTATGATCTGCAACGATTTTCCTGATAAAAAGGAAAAATACGAGTGTTATTAGATATTAAGAATATGCACAAAAGTATATAAATTGTTGAATGCTCCTAGCAAGTAGTTAAAAATGCCAGAGGTGTAATCTATATATAGTATATCAACAACATCTATTTATTCAAAACTACCTAACGTAGGCTAATAGTGAAACAAAAAAAAAACTAGAGGTGTTGGAAGAACAGGCTGGATCGGGTTTATAATGGGTCAGAAAAGTCAACTTCAAATGCGGATCAAATGGGTCATGGGTAAAATGGGTCACGCTGGATTTGATGGACTCTCTTAGTTTTCCTTCTTTCAAATTTCACAAATAACCAATATATTAGAAATAACAAAGATAAATATTGCTAGTTAACAAAAATAAAAGAAGATTATAATACAATTTATGAACAACTTTGTGCATTATAATTGTTACTTATAGTATAAAACATAATATTATTCTGGATAAAATACATACTTAAGATTTTCATACTTATAAATAACTAATACATGGTTTATATCAATTTTAATGTGTATCATTTAGGAGACTCCATCACTTCAGCATAGCTATATCCTTAACTGCCCAATTCACCATTTGAACCCACTGAATTTCATGCACTGTTTTATGTAGTGTCCATTTTGACCTGTATAGCATTTTCTTTTTATCCAAATAGACTCGAGTAAATACACAAAATTGGTTATTTGAGCTATTTTTAATAGGTAACCAGGTCTAAACAAGCTATAAAATAGAGTATCATCAAATAAAATATCTAGAGATGAACTCCCGGAGCTTTAATTTATCTACCAGAAAATAGTCATTTTAGCTTCAAGAACACTTTGTCGTAATTTCAAATCAAAACATAAGTGTAGGGATATATATAGTGTTCTTAACCCACTCACCCGCAAAACACACAGTTTTAAATAAAAACAAAGTGTAGTGATATATAGTGTCAACAATGGTTAAGTAATGCATAGCAGGGTATTCAATAACGATAAAATATGAGTAGAATGCAAATAAATTGATTAGTAATCATACTCTGTCGAGCAGACAATTCTTCATGGCATTTAGACAGAGCAAGAAACTGTAAAAACTTTTTATGCTTCTGCTGCTTATCCAAAAGCTGTGTAGATACAACAGATAAAGCCAAAATCTCTGCACCCCTAGTAGTTGTCCAATGTTTAGCTA